>BQNB010001787.1:65193-131946 GCA_026074375.1 Tanacetum coccineum | reverse complement strand
CATACGACCCGGGAATATCTCTTCCGGAATCTTTTTATCATTGATTTGCCTAGTAGTATTTTATATAGTATACTATTCGCGAATCAATCACATCTCAAAGCAAACAAAAACCTCCTTAGCTAAGACATTGTTGGTTCACTTGTCCCATGAATGACTTTCTTCTCTAGCAATCCCACCGTCATCGGGTAAGTGCTAAGGCTTTTGACACCCCATCCGGAGAATACTAATCGAAATGCATGAACTTCCGATGAAAAAGCCTTGTAGACTTTTGCAAACCTTAGCTCAAAAGAATACATTGGTTTTAGAAAATGAAACTTTTACTATTTATTTTCTAACTTTGCAACATTATTATTTCTATTTACATTATTAGGCTAGGAATCGGTATCACTTTTCTTTCAACGACACATCGGCCACGCCTCCGACAAGAGCTCGCGTACTTATTATGATATCAACCCTAAATATACATCCTCCACCCTTTCTTTCGATGTCACATCGGGAGCGAACTGACAAATGCCCATGTACTTTATTGCGATGGAGTTTGCATATTAATTATTAACACTTAAGGATTTGTAACTTGCATCCTTCAACTATATTTTTATAGATTTTTTTATATTTAAGAACACTAATTAATTGATTTAACACATTATTTTTGCAAATAGTAAAAATTTCAATTTAGAAAACCAAGGTATAAACTAGAACTAAAATTCTTATTTACAAATGATGTTTGACTCATCATTGATAAAGCTTTTTCTCTGAATATGTTGATTAGACTTGTAAGAGTAAAACTCTTATTTGCAAAAATTAAAGAGAACACGTATAATTAATCATTTAAGAACTTCTGGGAAGAAAAATCACAAGTTATTCTTATAAGCCTTTAAGTTTTCCAAATAAACTTTGTTTAGCATCCTAATTCGTAAACAACACTATCATCTCTTATTCTTCACAAAAGAAATTTGCAAATACTTAGCCTATATAAAATCCAACTCGGCCTATTTAAAATCTACTTGAGATTAGCACAAGTTTTCTTTTACTAATGATTTCAAGTTTAGCATGTTTAAAGTCTACATGAGACTAGCACAAACTATCATCATTAATTGTTAAGGAAGAAAGCTAGAACTCTACACGTACGATCGGGTCAAAAAATTTACTTCTTATTCTTACCAACGGAAAACCTACATTCATGTCTTAACACATTATATTTATTATATATTTTTTTATTTTTTATAATATATGACTAAAAATTTAAATTTTTTGCTATTTTTGTGGGAAAAAGGGTACGTGAGAACAAAACAATAAGCAAGCAACATCAAATCGATAGATTCCCTTCCCCAAACTAAAACAAAACATTGTCCTCAATGTTTAAAGTCAGGTCTCTACGTAAATCTAAGCCGTTTATGAGGTATGCATAGATAAACGTTAATCGATTATGATGAAAGGATATGGATCTCCCCAAACTAATTTCGAACAAAGGATGAGAAGCTCGAGTTGAACGGGACAAATCATCCAGACACGAGAGGCTTCAAGGAATTTATTGGGAGAATCCTAGAAAAATCACAACAAACAAGCAACAAACATCGAGAAATCGGAGAGAGTACAAGCCTCTCTCAACACAACACATTACATTTAGAACATAGAAAATAGAAAGAAAATAGAAAGGATAAGCATGGGGTGAACTCCCACGAAGCGGCTTGTTTTTTGATTACCGAGTCGCAAGCTCGACTCGATCCCTGAATTTAGTTGTTCTTAGGGAAAGTCTGGAGGTCCGGGATAACCAACGGTGGTGTATCCCCTCCATAGTAGTGCTTCAAACGGTGGCAGTTGACTTTGAAATTAGAACCATCGGCATGAGACAACTTGGCAGTGCCATAAGGATAAACTTCGGTGATTGTGAAAGGTCCGGACCATCGGGACTTGAGCTTTCCGGAGAAAATCTTTAATCGGGAGTTGAAAAGCAAGACTTGATCACCAACATTGAAGATTCGGTTCTTTATCTTGGAATCGTGTAGCTTCTTCGTCTTCTCCTTGTAGATTAGCGAATTCTCGTAAGCTTGATCACGAAGCTCGCTGAGTTCATTGAGTTGAAGCTTTCGATGATCGCCCGCGGTCTTTAAATCGAAGTTGGCATGCTTAAGAGCCCAATACGCTTTATGTTCTAATTCAACTGGTAAGTGACACGCTTTTCCATAGACTAGCTTATACGGAGTGCATCCAATAGGAGTCTTGTAAGCGGTTCTAAAAGCCCATAATGCATCATCTAGTTTGTCGGACCATGAGGCACGGTTTTCTCCTACCGTCCTCTCCAAAATTCTTTTGAGACCTCGATTCGTGACTTCAACTTGACCACTCATTTGAGGGTGGTAAGGAGTCGAAAGACGATGGGTGACACCATATTTAGACATAACTTTATCAAATTTGTCGTTACAAAAATGGGTCCCACGATCGCTTATGATTGCTCTCGGAGCACCGAATCAGGAGAAAAGGGATTTTAAGAACTTAACAACTACCCTAGCATCGTTGGTGGGGAGCGCTTTCGCTTCAACCCATTTGGAAAGGTAATCGACGGCTACTAGAATATATTTGTTACCCCTAGATGATGGGACGGTCACCATAAAATCGATACCATACCATCGAAAATCTCACCAAAACTTTGGATTGCATTCTGAGGCATCCATCCGGTGAGAGAATTTTGCCTTGTCCTTTGACACGCATCACAAGAATTTACCAATTCGTAGTCATCCTTATAAATGTAGCCAAAAGAATCCGGCATCAAAATACTTTCCGAGCTTTGATGATGGCACTGAGATGGTCCCCCGTGTGGGTCCTTCATGGTAAGACCTTGAGATTCAAGACTTCTTGCCAATACACATCTACAGATGATTTGATCTGTACATGTACGGAAGAGATAGGGATCATCCCAAAAGTAATGCTTTACGTCTTTGAAAAATTTCCTCTTCTGCTGAGTCATCATTCCTTTAACTAAAAAATTCCCTGCCATGTAGTTTTCGAAAGTCGGAACTAAAAATGATAACAAATAAAATGAATGGGGGTAGTTTTTTTTTTTTTTGTTTTTTTGTATTTTTTTTTTTTTTTTTTCTTTTTTTTTTTTTTTTTTTTTTTTTTTTTTTTTTTTTTTTTTTTTTTTTTTTTTTTTTTTTTTTTTTTTTTTTTTTTTTTTTTTTTTTTTTTTTTTTTTGTGTTTTTTTTTGTTTTTTTTTTTTTTTTTTTTTTTTTTTTTTTTTTTTTTTTTTTTTTTTTTTTTTTTTTTTTTTTTTTTTTTTTTTTTTTTTTTTTTTTTTTTTTTTTTTTTTTTTTTTTTTTTTTTTTTTTTTTTTTTTTTTATTTTTATTTCTTTTTTTTATTTTTTTTTTTTTTTTTTTTTTTTTTTTTTTTTTTTTTTTTTTTTTTTTTTTTTTTTTTTTTTTTTTTTTTTTATTTTTTTTTTTTTTTTTTTTTTTTTTTTTTTTTTTTGTTTTTTTTTTTTTTTTTTTTTTTTTTTTTTTTTTTTTTTTTTTTTTTTTTTTTTTTTTTTTTTTTTTTGTTTTTTTTTTTTTTTTTTTTTTTTTTTTTTTATTTTTTTTTTTTTTTTTTTTTTTTTTTTTTTTTCCGTTTGATATAACCCGAGAGTTTCTAAGGGAAAGTATTCGTTAATTTCTATATTCTCCAAAACATCTTTGTGAGGATTTCTCTCGAGTCTTGAACAAATGATCAGGCGCTAGATTTTCACTTCCTACTTGTCGAGAATGGTGAATTGAATTCTTGTAAAAAGTAACACCCATCGAAGCAACCTTGGCTTGGCATCTTGTTTGTTCATGAGGTATTTCAAAGCAGAGTGGTCGGTATAAACAATGCTTTTAGATAAGACAAGATATGGCCGAAACTTTTCAAAAGCATACACTACGGCGAGCATCTCCTTCTCCGTTGTAGTGTAATGAATTTGAGCTTCGGTCATCGTCTTACTAGCATAATGAATTGGTTGAAAATGCTTCGTCTTACGTTGTCCAAGAACCGCACCAATCGCAAAATCGCTTGCATCACACATTAATTCGAAAGGTAGGTTCCAATCCGGGACGACTCAGACGAGCTTCGTAAGCTTCTTCTTAAGGGTTTCGAAAGCATTGATACAATCTTGAGAAAATACAAATGGTGTGTCTTTTTCGAGAAGATGAGTTATTGGTCTAGAAATCTTGGAAAAGTCTTGAATGAAACGACGGTAAAATCCCGCATGACCTAAAAAACTTCTAACTCCTTTAACGGTAGTCGGATGAGGGAGTTTAGCAATCACATCGACTTTTGCTCGGTCGACCTCAATTCCGGACTTAGATATCTTATGACCTAAAACAATACCTTCTTTACACATGAAATGACATTTTTCCCAATTAAGGACAAGATTTGTGTCTTCACATCTTTTTAACATTCGTTCAAGATTAGAAAGACATGAATCAAAACTATCACCAAAAACGGAAAAATCATCCATAAACACCTCCATAGTCTTCTCTATCATATCGTGAAAAATTGCCATCATACAACGTTGAAAGGTTCCAGGAGCATTACATAATCCAAATGGCATACGACGATAAGCAAAAGTACCATACGGGCACGTAAAAGTCATTTTTTCTTGATCATGAGGATCAATTGGAATCTGAAAATACCCTGAAAAACCATCTAAGAAACAATAGAATTCATTGCCGGCTAGACGTTCTAGCATTTGATCCATGAACGGGAGAGGAAAATGATCTTTACGAGTTGCTTCGTTAAGCTTCCTATAATCGATACATACTCTCCATCCTGTAACTAGACGAGTCGGAATTAATTCATTTTCTTCATTTGCAACGACGGTCATTCCTCCTTTTTTAGGAACACAATGGATCGACGAACCACGGGCTGTGTCTGAGATAGTGTATATCATTCCAGCAACAAGAAGTTTATTCACCTCCTTACTTATTTGACTTCATGAATTTTCGGGTCACACCATATTTGACTTTGCACCGAATCCAACATGCTTGAGTTAATGCTTATTTGTAGTTCTTGGGTTCGACTGATGTTAGAAAGGCATCATAGTAGCAGAATAAGGCTTGTTCATGGAGTTGAAGTCGTGTGGAAACTGGTATGTCAAGAGCACCGATTATATTCTCAAGTGGGTGATCCTTCGTCCATTTGCTATTGTGTTCAGAAACTTGGTGATCGGGAGGCACAATTGTATGAATAACGACTGATGATGAAGATTGATCAGAAGGAACTTCTGGAATTGGAATACCGAAGTACGGATCATTACCCATATGTGCAACTTCAATATCATGATTATCTTCTTCAACATCATGAGAAATAATAGGTGTTTGAGTTTCTTGTGTTGTATGAGAGTTACTTGGTGATGGTGCATCTTGATCAACTATAGTTGAGGAAGGTGAACCAGTTGATACAGCATGTTCAGGTGCAACTGCTTCAGGAATAGGAGCAATGACTTCTGGTGCTTGTAAATCAACATTAGTCGAGGGATTAAGTGACTCATCAAACATTGGTTGAAACAACAAATCCCAGTCAGATCTCGAAGGTGGTACAAATGGTGTTGAAGAAGGAGGATTTGGCACGAGTCCTGAACTGATCGATACAGGAGTCATTTCATGAAGAGCGGGTCCTGAACTGCTGTGTTCAGAAGCCATCGCGGTCAGCTCATCAAAATCAACATGAATGGTTTCAATTATTCGTCTGGTACGTCTGTTGTAAATCCGGAATGCTTTCTTCGTGGGTGCATATCCAATGAAAATACCAATATCAGCCTTTGGTTGTAACTTGCCCAAATTCTCACTATCATTCGTTGGGTAACAAAGTGCACCAAACACATGTAGATAAGATAGATCGGGAGGTTTGTCGTGCAAAAGCTCATATGGTGTTTTACCGTGACGCCGACGTATCATGGAACGATTTTGGGTATAACAGGCTGTGGCAACCGCTTCGGCCCATAGAAATAAAGGAGCTTTTGCATAAATTAACATAGTGCGTGCTGCTTCGATTAGCGTACGATTTCGTCTTTCAACAACACCGTTTTGCTGTGGAGAGCGTGCAACTGATGTTTCATGAGAGATGCCAACCTTCTCATAATATTCACGCAATGTCTGATTAACAAACTCACGTCTCAATTATTGTTATGTTGCGTTCGGAACTGTTTACCTTAAGTCGTACTTGGATCATCTTCAAAAAGTTGATAATAAAAACTGGAGCCTATCTTTTGATCGTAAACCTTTTCCCCATGTAAATCGAGGTAGTAATCGACAATTAACGAGGATGTATACTTCTTTCATTGGACACTCGCGACACGCATTGGCCCACATAGATCCATATGCAACAGTTAGAGTTTTTCTTGATTGGTATCTTCAATTTGGGTTTGTGGGTTTCTTTGAACTTTTGCCTACGCACATGCAGAACATAAGTGAATCCTTTCAGACTTGAGCTTAGGGAGTCCTCGTACAATTCCATGTCTCGAAAGATGATTGATAGCACCAAAGTTCAAGTGTGAAGCGTCGATGCACATACCAGACTTGTTTTAGTCGCCTTTGGACAATAGACAAATGGAGATGATGCCCAATTATATTCCAAGTGATGTGTATAAAGGGTATACCTTCATGATCCCGTCAATAATCAATAACCTTCTAGATTTCGAAAGAAGCTTGTGTGGTTGACGGAAAAGCCACTTCGAGATTTGACATTCACAGAATTGGTCCCCAGAAAAAGAGATTAGCCCAAGTCCTTAAACCGTATTATAACTTGAAAATTGTAACATTCCCAATCTGATATTCTCCCATAAACCCCATTATCTTTGCAAAACTTGTCATTTCGATTTTGAAAGTAACCCAAGAATTTACTGTGAAAATTGTAAGCTGAGAGCGATCTAGGTCATGTGATTTCGAACAACCGGAGTCCAAATACCAGAGGACGATTTGGACAACCTGCATTCATTAAGAGAAGTAGATGGAACATTGGTTTTTGTGGATCCCCAGGATTTACTGGGTTCCTGTTTGTTAGCAGACTTTGGTTTTATAACCATAGTTTTGCTAACGGACTCAGTATTCGTATTCTTCCTAGGTTTCCTTGAGTATACCAATTTAACCACAGGTTTGGTTGATTCAGATTCTAGAGCTATTGGTTTCCTAGAAGGCACTTCATTAGTAGTGGTAATCCTAGTTAAAGGGCACGCATTTCCTACAATAGTGAAGGTCCGACCGGTAGGTTTCCAAATATATCCTATCTGAGTGAACACCTTCTTGTTGTTTCCAAATTTCTTTTACTTAGATTTATTCTTCTTAGGTTTAGCACGAATTTCACATCATTCATAGATTTAGAACACAAAAATTATCAGAAGACATGCATTCATACGGTTAATAATACAGAAATCAGAATTATCTTGTTTCTTAAGAATTCTGCACAACCGCAGATCCATTATCTTTAACAGTAACATTACTTTTTTATTCAAACTTGATTTAACGTCTCCCTAGGGTGAGCTTCTACTTATCTCTTCGAATTACTTTGGGGTTTGCTGAATCCCTATCATTCCTGGTATTGCCTGAAGGCTGTGATCCGCTAGCACTAGTAGAAAGTCTTACTCCTGTAGAATGCACAACGCTTGTTAGAAAACTATGTTTGTGTGACCTAAATTAATTGAGGTCCACAATTGTTGATGCTAGGGCTTGATCTAATATGTTGGATAAGCAAAATCCTGAATGACTTTGGTATACCTAAAGCAGACTCTAAAAAGTGAATCTTGAGGATAATTTGCTTTACCTGGTTCGAATATATCACTAAAGGGACAAGCTTCTTCCTGGGTATGCTTAATATAGAGGAGGGAGCAGTCCTTTTATTCAACAATTTTGGGTTGATTGGTTCCATATTATAGTTAGAACTTTTGGATAAACAGAGTGGGTCACAGTATCCTCGTTATTAACAGCTTTTCCTTTAAGTTTCCTTACTCATTTTTTAGGGCTGCTATGACAACCTGTTCCTTGAAAGTTTTTCATTTAAATCAGAAATTCTCCCCAGAACTTATTATTCGACTTGTTTATCTAAAAGCATCACATTGTCCTTTGATTTGAACACGTTTTGGCTTAATCGAGGTCATAAAGTTGTTTATAAGTCTGTTTCAATTGCTCATTCTCAAGTAACAAGTTTTGTCAACTTATGTCTCCAATTTCAATGTTAAGAGTCTCTATTTCATCATGTCCATTTTGACTGTACTATCCTCACATTACTTTTTAAGGACTTAATTTGCTCTGTTCAACCTTGGACAATGACTTGTCTTTAGCTTGAGACTGAGCTCTCAATTACTTTAATTTCAAAGAACTGAGAATAAAACTTGGAGCCAATTTTGATTATACACTGTTTTCTTGTTGAAAAATTTCTTGGATTAAGTTGAGACAGCTTCAAAGTTGATTGCAATGTTTTTCAAGAGTTGTAAAACACTTGCAAAGTTTATCGTAAGTTTCTTTATCAACAAAATCCTTTTTATTGAGAAGCTCAGTCTTGAGTTCGAGACACTTTTGACATTCATTCACAGTTTCATCACTTGCATTCACAAACATATTTACAACAGTCTTTACAATATCCTTTTCAATGCTTGTACCAAGAGTGTTCATTTCACTCAAAACTTGATTCATTTTAACTTCGAAAGTTCTGGACTCCAAGCGATGTTGTTCGACAGCCTGTTCCATTTGATAAAAGGCTTTTTGGACATCGGCAAGTTCTTCAACCAAGTATTGGTTGAAGTTATTGAAGATATCTTTTAATTTTTATAAAGGAATGATTTCTCTCGAAAACAAGCTTTGTATGTTCAAACCCCCGTGCCCTCAGTGATAGCTGTGTCAGTTGGTCTTTCTTTGGACAACCTGATCAAAGCCAGTAATAACGTTTAAGCTCTTTCAAGCTTGTATTCACCATACTTACTGTAGGAAGTTCTTTTGGAACCTCAACTATGACGGGTTGTGGAAGAATGAGATGGGTCTTAAGTGGGGTCCCGAAGTCGCCTTTCCATAGGCTTGTTCACTATAATAATCACGTATTGTCGAAACAAAGCGGTTTGTAGTAATCGTTTTTAAGAATGGCATAATTGATGGGTTTCGTGTTCACTCTATGTTTCTCAAACAATGGATCTTGTTCTTTCAAAAGCATTTTTGAATGACTCTCTTCACAAAGCATTAATGTTTCATCAGAATCAGGAATCACAATAAGTATTCCTTTTTAAGAATGATTCCCGTTCAACCAGCTTTGGCTTTGACTCACGAAGCTTTTCTTAAGCCAGCAAGGTTTTTCAAAAACGATAGCTTGTTTCGAGGAATGATCATAACAAATTTTGGATTTAGTTATCATATGAACAGTTTGCGCAGATTGACCTCTTTTGAAAATGATGTTGTCAAGTTGCTTAATTTTCTTTTCTAAAGCAATTTCTCTATCAATATTTCTGTTTTCTTCTAATTTCAACTCATTTTTGAGTTCAGAAACTGTTTTCATTAAACAATCCTTTTCTTGCACTTGTTCGAAAAGATTTAGCTTAAGACGTACAATCTTGGCAAACTGTTCATTTGATCCTTGTTAGGATCTAATACTAGATAGATCTTCTAGCCTACGTAGTTGTATAATACTTATGTAATTACAAGTATATACGTGAGAGACTCTAATACTTGTTTAGGCGGAAACTAAACAACGTAATATAAAGAAGAACAAATATAAAACAATGATCCTCTATGGATCTTTCTATTGATAACAAATTGTTTTTGTGCTTTTGTAATCGGTGCCCAACCCTAATGCTAAAGGTTTCTTTTATAGAGAAGAAACCCTAAATTGGTCAACAAGAAAACTAAAATCACGTAAGAGATATACATCAATCTCTTCCTAATTTATCTCATTCCTATATTAATGAGATACTAACTGTAATTCCTTAATTACATTAATTACGTCTATAATTAACAATCAGCAGATTCTATCTCTGTCAGCATAAACGAGAACATGACCAGCAGAAACATAATCAGCAGGAATGCTACTTGAACTGCCAGCAGGAACATTATCAGCAGGAATGCTACTTGAACTGTCAGCAGGAACTACTTAATGCTATCAGCAGAAGCGAACATCTCTAACAGCAGAAACGACACTTAGTCGTTTTCAATAAGTTCCAAACAATACTCCAATTAATACTTGGTTTGACTCCGTTAATTCCTAGTGCTAGATAGTCTACCTCGAAGGAAGAGGATTGAGAAGCAGCAGGAACAAAGTAAGCAGCAACAGCATAAACCAGCAGATACAATGTAACCAGCGCAAACACAACAACAGCAGAAAATGTTAGAAGCCCAACAGATCAGGGAAAAGCATGACTCGATGACAGAGAATCAAATGAGCAGCAACATCTCTTAGCAGCATCTTCAGTATTCTGCAGCAAACTAAGAAGATTTGATAAGCCTTTACCAAGTATACTCACTCTTGGGCTAGTTGAAACTCTGGTGATAACAAACACCCTGGTGTAACAACAACCAGTCCAATTTCTCAGAACGTGAATCAAGGGTGAATTGGAATACCCTAACAGTTTTTGGCAAACTGTCACAGCCATACAACGGATTTGAGAAAGTCTTTACCTGTAGCCGTTTGCTCAGGACTAGCCAACTCTTCATACACAGAGTAATATGGTGAGTCGATAACCATACAATTTTTAGTAAAAGTCAACTATCAACGGATTGGATGGAGTGAGTCTTTACCATGAGCCGTTTGCTATGGACTAGCCACTTTTCATCCAAAGAATATGGAAAGTGATAACCATCCAGTTTTGGGTAACCTGGCAACCATCAACGGATTTGAGAAGGTCTTTACCAAGAGCCGTACCCTCTTGGACTAGCCACTCTTTGTTACAAGAACATGGTGAGTGAGGACCATAGGATTTTTAGCAAACCCTTACAGCTATCAACGGATTTGAGTTACACACCAAAGCCGTTTGCAAAGGTGAGCCAGACTCTTTCTTGGCTGTTAGCCATGGTGAGCTGAAAACCATTTGTCGTGCAGTGCAAGCACTAACACCAAAGTTATACAACACTATACTATTGATAAAACTAACTAAGAGTAAATTAATTTTTTTTTTTTTTAAATAAATAACAAAAACGAAACTATTGAAAACAAACACCAACTAATACACAAACTTACTTGGACAGAGCGGCAAGTGACACTCATAAGATTGCCGTAAGCCAGTCTGGACCGTCTGAATAACACTCCCAGCAACAACAACATCCCGACAGTATGAGGGTGGAACTGTGAGCCTGTGGCGTAACATCCGTTCCAGCAGTGTTGCCCGGATAGGATAGAACTTGTCCACAAACATATACACAGTCTTCCCATTCGTTAAATCCAGTACATGAACAGAGCTCTTGGGGTACAACTTCCAGCTACACACAATCCATTCATCTTGAGTGCGCCAAAAGTCTTCCACGTCATCAGAATGAAGTGACTGACACAACAGATTTACATCCCTCCAGAGATCTAATCCAACATCTACATCTGGGTTTAGCCGAAAGTACCTATTCATCCGTCGACGCAAAAGAAGGAGATCCTCACGATAGACATGAGGTAGCAACTCTTTCAAGTAGGTAAAGTACTTTCGCCGCCTGTTCTGCTGATAATAAACATGAATATGATTGTTACCAGGCGGGCAACTCACCATCTCCCAATCTTTAAATTCACCATATGGAAGAGGGGGAATGTAATGCTCCATATCATCATCACTCTCACTCTCGGAACTGAAAAAGTCTTCAACTGGTTTATCCCATAAAAAGTCATCACTTCTCACCCCACGATGTTTACGACGAGACCGAGGAGGAGAAGAGGCATAATCAGAAACAGTTTCAACCTTAACCCGTGGATCAACAATCTCATCATCAGGGAGTTTGTCCACAAACACAACGCCATCACCCGAAATAGACTTACCCCGAAAGATAATCTCAGCAAGCACGTCATCATCCGAGTCAGGGTCAGCAGCAACTCGAGACATACCAATCTGCTCGTCCTCATCACTATCCAGGAAAAAGTCATTAATACCTCCTGATGTGGATTCAAACAGAACATCAAGTGGTATGTGATCAGTAGAGAGATTTGACGGTGAAGAACTAGCAGCAGAATCTGCAAACGGTGAAACTCCAATCTCATGGTGTGAACCAGCAGAATCCATGGCTGCTGGAGTGGGGACAGTAGAGTCAGTAACTGGAGTACCAAATGCACTACCAGCAGGATTAGAACCACCACCACCAGCAGAATCAGGATCATCAGCAGTATGAGTTGTAGCAGCAGGAACAAAAGCTGTCTGTGAAGAGACATGTTCAACCCTTTGTCGCTTAGAAGGAGGCTCAGTAATGGCAGGCTTGAACTACCAGCAGAAACCCAAACTTGCAGCAGAGGTGATAATACCAGCAAAACAAAGAACTAGCCGAAGCAGAAACCAAAACTTGCAGCAGAAGGATAACTACCAGCAGAAACATAGAACTACCAGCAGAAGTATTGACTACCTGGCAACCACAAGAAAATAGTACCACAAAACACCATATACAAGCTAACGATAAAGTAAAAAAAAAAATACAAGTTTACAACAACAAGCCTCCCCATATGCTTAAACCTCCCCTCAATTCAACGAAAGAGGTATTACAATCCCAAAAATGGGAACTACCAGATACTCAAAATCTTGGTCCATCAATGCCTTGTTTCAGTAAATCAGCCACAATTGTCATCGGTGAATCTTCAGCACTGAAATCAAGTTCTTCTCATTGGCATCTCGTATAAATGATGCCTAATCTCAATAATGCTGGTCCGCTGATGGAAGACCAGGGTTCTTCACACATGCATAGGTGCTTATTGGTTATGAAGATTTGGTATTCATGAAGTTGAAACCATAATCCAGCAGTTGGTTTACTGAACCAAAGAACTAGTGCACAGCAATCTAAGCCGCAGCAACATACCGGGCCTCAGTTGAGAAGTCTGCCACAATAGTTTGCTTCTTGCACTGCTATGAGATTAACCCTTCTGCCCAAGAAATTTGACATCCACCTTTTAAGAGGATTTCCTATCACCATGATAACCCAGCCATAATCGCTGTCAACTGTAGGCTTCCAACTGAAAGGGAGAAACCTTAGGTACCACAAAATCCGAGATTTGGTTGCCCCTTTAGATACTTGAAAATATTTCTTGACTTGCATTCAGATGAGAAGTCAGTGGATAACTTGACGTCAGGAATAGCAAGCACTAACAGCAAACATTCATGCTCAGGTCTTGAAGCAGTAGATTACATAAGTGAACCAATCATGGATCGTTACAAATTACCTTAACTGGTGGATCATTTCATCTTTCAATTTGGTCTTAGGCATCTTCCTTAGGTTGTTGTTGCAGTCTTACAGATTCCATGTCGAACTTATAAGCAAGATCTTTAACGTACTTGTCTTGACTGATAAAAGACTATCATGCAACTGTTTCACCTGTAGACACCTAAGAAGAAAGTCATCTCTCCCAATAGCACTCATTTCAAATTCACCTACATCAATACTCCACATTCATCACACCAGCTTTATTGGTTTTGGACCCAAAATGAAGATCATCCACAAAACCTTACCAAAATTATATCCCTGGAAACTTTCTTGATGAAGCTTTCCCTTGTCAATAGAACCACTCTACTGTAAATGTTTTGTAACAGAAAAGTAGACAATCTTGCATACCATTCTCGATGTGCTTGATGAATCACCATACCGCGCATAACCACTCTGTATAACATGGATATTGTGGTAAGGTAAGGATCTTCAAAGCCTTTAGGCTGATTTACATACACAGATTCTTCTTCAATTTCTCCATAGATAAAGGCACTCTTATAACGTCCATCAGAAATACCCGAAGCCCATATAGGAGGCAAAAGCCAAAAACATCGGATAGCCTCTATCTGGCCACTTGTGCAAATACACTCATCGTAATCAATGCCCTCCTCTAGTCGTTACCCTGTTCAACCTAACCTTGCTTAAATTTCCATACAACGATGCCATCCTTGCCACCCGCTGTTCATCAAATCCATTTGTCCCAATTGCATGTTTGCCAACAGGTAGAGGGACAAGTTTCCATACTTAAAATGCTGTTTGATGAACTGTAGCATCTCTTTTTGCATAGCATCAACCCAATCAGGATCCACAATAGCTTTAGCTATACTAGTTTGTTCTAACTTAAAAGGAAGCAAGCATACAGAACAATGACAAGTTGGTCTTTATGAATTGATCTTGTTGATCATGAACATATACACAGAAAGCACTTGCCCAAACCAAACTTGGATTTTTGAGCTCTGCTTCTTGTTAGAACTGGAGAATTCAAGAATCACAAGAATCTGAGACTGAGGAATGAATTGTGTTTCACCACCTTTTGGTAGGAAACAAGGATCACTTCACAGCAGGTGCTAAAATTTTTGTAAGAGTAGCACACGAAAAATCAATCATCATACGAGAAGATGTAAGATGCCAGATAGAGTTTGATCCCTCACCCACATCAATAAGGGACGGGAAATCGTGTAGTGTTTTCACTTGTGCCCAGTTGTTGACCAGGAGGAAGTGTAGACTCATCAGTATATACAGAGTTGAGGTCAGCAGAAACAGATGAACTGACAGCAGGATTGCTCTCATCAGCAGGTTCAACACTACCCATCAGTGTAAAGCTATCAGCAAGTGAATACCACCAGCAGGATCACTATCCAGCAGAAGGACGCGCATTAGATACACCATCAGCAAGAAACAATGCCACTGAGGTACCAGACGAACAGCGAATGACCTCCACGCAGAAACCTAAACAGCAGAACAACGCCAGCAGTATCCTGAACAGCCAGAAACAACCTTGATTTCGAATTTTTCAGCATCAGCTTGAACATAGTATTTCTGCAGTTGCCTGCGAGAAAACAAATAACCAAAACGTGGCAAGCAGCGCCTATAGCTTTCTATTCTTGTCTTATGAAGCTTAAGCAACACTTCTGCATAATCTGCATGCGTACCATAATAACGAGGACCATTGCAGGCTGAAGTGACCTGCAAATCTGTTAGAAGAAATGAAGGAACCACGATCACTTGCTCATTCTACTTCTGAAACTGAATCTGATCTTAGTGTACCTCATTAATGTTTAAGTTCCTTAAGAACCTCTCCGGTGTGTCCAGTTTTATAACGAGTAAAAACCTATGTAATCATTAAATAGTCAGGTCAAAGTACCACGCATGACCATTCCCTGAACCATTAGGTTATCTTCTAAAAATCTCAATTCCAGGTTTCTTCTCAACCCTCATGTATGTAGAAAAATAAACCCCAATAGAGGCCTTGCTATTTGAAGCAGTACCCAACAAGCTAACCGTCATCAAGCTTTACCCTCAAATTTTTCCCCACATAGACCACTTGTAAATAAGGATAGTTACTTGACAACCCCAAAAGGTTAAGATACATTATCTGATGAACCTTCCCAGATATCAATTTCATAAGGAGATTTATTAATGGGGAGAAGTAATAGACACAGTAAAACCCGTTTAAATGATCGTTAAAACATAAGATCTCTCAGTCCCAAATTTCACAATGCCATCCCTTGATTGCACAAAATCCATCAAGCTTTACCCTTGTTTTCCTGTCATACATCTTGAGCAACCCACTGTCAACTAACCTAAGTCATTATCTATACTAATCTACCCTAACAATCATACAACAAAGCCATTAGTACACTAGAAGACCCAATCCAATCTGACTTGAGCCTGCCTTGGTATCATAAAAGATAAACCATGTGGGTTGACGATATCCACCAATACACTTGTATACCCCAAAAATGAGATCCTTAGATTCCTCAAGAGTAATCTGCTGAGGTCTTATAACTCAGTACCCCTCGACCCTTAATCAAGTGATCATATTAACGTTAGGGCCAATTCGATTCAAATGTACAAAAGATGGTCTGAAATAAGTCTAGCAGCATGATTGAGCAACCAGTAAAACGATCTACCCGTCAGACACTGGTCTACCATCAGAAACTGTCTTCCAGCAGAACTACAGGATCAACCATCAGAAAACTGGTTCTTCCATCAGAAACTGTGAACCATCAGAAACAGGTCATCCACCAGAAACTGGTCCCTACGCAGCAAAAACCTGGTTCATACCAGCAAAACTGGGAACCAGCAGAAACTGGTCTTCCAGCAGAAACTGGTCTACCAGCAGAAACTGGTCTAACAGCAGAAACTGAGGAACCAGCAGAATTGACTGCTGGTCTGTTTCTACTAACAGCAGGATCAGATCCATCAGCAGTAACAGATGCTGATGAATTCCTACTACCACATAACCATGCTGCTTAGATTTATAAGGGACAGAGACTAAACAGTTATAAAAGTCACCATCTTTATCAAATTCAATTTACTACCACAAAACCAAACATTTCTTACACGCACAAAAATTGTTTTTAACACCTTACCTATTGTACACATTTTTTCCACTTTTAATTACAAATAATCCCTAGGAGATTTTACATTCACGAACAAGAAAAACTATGACTGCCAGTATGGAATAGGGTCTTCAACATCAACTCTGGCAAAAGTCGGGATATCACACATGTGGGATGTCTTTGGACTGGTTTGAAGGCTTTGAATTCACATGATGCGATGGGTCTCAGTATACTGAAGACTTGTCACTGTTATCTCAAGAGACAAAGTCATTAGATACAGAAATAGTATCAGAAATGTGTTATCAAGACTATGAACCATAACTTACCAGTGTTTCCTCAATGTCAGACTGTATGGGCTGGGCATAAAAGTTCCAGTTTTAAGTAGATGAACAGCAGCAATTTTCCCCACATCCTTGACAAACGTTAAGAAAGAGGTAAACCTCCTTCTTCAACCAGGGTCTGAGTAAAAAACACTAGATGTGGACAAGTCAAACACTTCATCTACTCCAAAGTACACTTGAAAACCTAGAACCAACTTTAGTCTTGTGGACATAGAGCTATCGATCCAAAATTTTTAAGTCTTGGTAAAGATTCCTTCCATTTTTCAAAATCTAGCTAATGTCGCATCAAACTTAACTTCCCATTCTTTCTTTTCTTTTTGGTGTCCATCCTATCAATGTAATTTTTCAAGTGTAACTCAGTGGTGATAAGTGGCGTTTTCATAGATTAGACAAAAGTTTTTTAAACAAAAATAAAACAAAAAAAAAAAAAAAAAGTCTTCTAATGCAATCTGAGTTTTATGATACCAACTCTTTTTGTGATTCTAATGTTTTAAAACCGACATGCTGGATATGCCTGAACCTTTAATGTAACAAACATAATATAGTCTATCAAGATAATTATACATATGAATAAGATCATAATCTTAGAATCACACCAATAGGAGACAAATTTGTACCTTAGGAAAATCCCCATCATAGCAAACTCTCAGCGATAACAGAAGTCATCAGGACTTATCAGCATGAAGTCCAACCATCGACCCATATACATTCACGAAACTGGCACCAGTCGTGTTTTCTGCTCGATGATCGGACCAATTCACCATGGAATCAATGTAAGACCAAAGCTTTTGGTTCGTCTGTCCTTAACTTCTGTGACCTAAACAGCAAAAACTAGCTATCATCAA
The DNA here is from genome assembly GCA_026074375.1 of Tanacetum coccineum. Classification (NCBI taxonomy): domain Eukaryota; kingdom Viridiplantae; phylum Streptophyta; class Magnoliopsida; order Asterales; family Asteraceae; genus Tanacetum; species Tanacetum coccineum. The sequence goes on along the minus strand of BQNB010001787.1, from coordinate 114,328 downwards.
CTGTTCTTCACATTACACTCCCTATCAAATGTCCCAATTGAATGTACATTTGTACATCTAACCTTCCTATCTGTCAAATCAAGCATGCTTATGAGATGTTGAAGCTCATCTTGTCGTCCTGGCCTATCTTCTCAAACCTGTTAAGTCCTCCAAGAGAGCTTAGGCCATTTGCCACTTAAATGGTCCATTTTCTTTCCATTTCCCAACTGATCAACCCTGGTCAAAGTCTACTTAGATCATATCTAATCTTGATTCATTCTCAGCAACAAAATGAATGCATAACACAATGTTCCATTACGTTATCAAACGACCAGAAAGTCTGAGAAAACTGATGGACAATACGCTGTCAGAACAGAATAAGTATCTTGAGCCAGAACAAGCAGTTCCAATGAAAGCATAATGAGTGGGAGCACAAGCAGCAACATTCACACCATAACTAATACCCAATTCTGACATCAAGTATCAAGTGACCTTAGTTTTGTATATACAGATCATCGTAAACTGCATAGACTCTAGCCCACCAGTTCTTGTTTTTAAAATGCCAGAGCACTTGCGACCTCACGGAAGAAGGAAGGCTCTAGAAACTTCAGGTTGATGTCATCATTGACTGGCCATATGCTGCACTTTGATTCAACTGACTCAGAATACTCTGAAATCTGTCATAAACCCTTATGTAGGCCTTCTTCTTCTGTCCACAGAGAATTCTGCAAACTCTCGTTTAAGCATAGTCTTCTCATACTTCTTCGGATTCTTCATTCCCCCCACCAAACAAAGCCATAACCTGCCATCCAGATATCCTCATCATCATAATGATGAAATTGTTTGCTTGTATATATTTGTGTTTAATTGTTTGCGTATTTAATTGTTTTTCTTAATACACTGTTCTGGTCGATAGCTGAATACGGCGTATCCACTTCCATCGGATACGGCGTATCCAACTTTCTGTCCAATACAGCGTATTCATTCAACTGATTAATACGGCGTATCCACTTCCATTGGATACGGCGTATCGATCATCTGGAACAGAAACTGATTCCTATTGATTTTCGTGCCAAAAATTTTTCTATCTTTCTTCGGAGCAAATCCTACTGATTGTTTATCCCTTGTTACAGGTAGTGCATGACAAGGAGTTCTACAAACGAACTATTCACACCTTACAAAGAACCTGAACGAGAATTTCGATCATCTAGGAGACACTTCAAGTCACTAAGTCTTGACGAATTGAGATCGCCTGATTTCAATTTATTTTCTGACCAAGAATACTCGGAGGAAGAAGAAGCAGAAGCAATGGCGGAAACCATGGAGCAATACATGAGCAAGACCCGAGCGGACTATCGATCGGGAATTGTTAGGCCTAAGATTGAGGAAAAAGATAGTTTTGAACTGAAAGGCCAATTTCTTAAGGAGCTTCGAGAAAACACGTTTAGCGGTTCGGATAATGAGGATGCGAATGAACACATTGAGAAAGTTCTCGAAATTGTTGACTTATTTCACGTTCCTAACATCACTGTGGATCAACTAATGCTCTGAGTCTTCCCTATATCCTTAACCGGAGCCGCAAGTCGTTGGCTAAGAAACGAACCAACTGGTTCGATCAAAACTTGGGAAGATCTTAAAACTAAGTTTTTAAACAAATATTGCCCACTTGGTCGAACTGCAAAGAAAATGGAGGAAATCAATAACTTTCAGCAAGAACCAGATGAAACTCTTTATCAAGCATGGGAACGCTTTAAAGAACTCTTGATGAAGTGTCCTCAACACTATTTGACTGAGATGCAGGAGGTAATTTTGTTCTACAATGGGTTGGATGTTCCAACACGACAGATTCTTGACTCAAGAGGTGTCGTTCCAACTAAGACAGCTGCTGATGCTAAAAAGGTCATCCAAGAAATGGCAGAATACTCTCAAAAATAGCACAATGGAACATCTAGAGGAAGAAGTACTTTGACTTTTGACGGACTGGCTACTATACAAGCACAACTGAACAATCTTGGAAGAGAGATCAAGAAGGTGAATGAAAAAGTTTATGCTGCTCAAGTAGGATGTGAACAATGCAAAAGACCTCATTACACCAAAGATTACCCACTAAAAGAAGAAGGGAAAACCCTAGAAGAAGCTTACTACACACAATTTGGTGGACCTTTTCAAGGTGGGGGATATAGAGCAACAGCTCCAGGATTTTATCAAAGGAACAACGCAAATCCTTCATACCAAGAACGAAGGCAATCAATGGAAGATACCTTGAGCAAATTTATAGGAGAAACATCAAAGAGACACGAGGAAAACTCTAACTTGATCAAAGAAATCCGAGCTTCAACGGATGCTGCCATAAAGAACCAAGGAGCATCAATTTAGAGATACAAATCGGGCAAATGAGCAAGGTACTACAGGAGAGAGGATTTGGAAGTCTACCTAGCTCGACTGAAACAAACCTGAGAGATCAAGTCAAGTCAATCTCGACTACTATTGAAGCTGATTCACACCCTATACGCCGTATTGGATCATCCCAATACGCTGTATCCACTGCACAGAATAGTATATTATTGTACACATCAAGATAAATGACGATTCCTTTTCCAAGTCGTTTAGATTATCATTTTACTGTGAAGAAGAAGGGGGAACTATGTACCAAATTCAACAATGCTTATGGAGCCATCACATATCATAACATTACCATACCCCGAAAAGAGAAAACCTAGGAGTTTAACTTTAACCTTGCTTTATTAATAATACTTGTTTTGACCATGCCCTTGTTGACTTAGGAGCTAGCATTAATGTAATGCCTCTCTTGACCTACCTTAACTTAGGATTAGGCGAATTAGCTCACACTAGGTTAACAGTGGAATTAGCTGATAGGACTGTGAAATATCCAAAAGGAATTGTGAAAAACGTGCTAGTAGGTATCGATAAATTTGTTTTCCCGATAGGACTTTATAATGCTTGATCTGCCCGAGGATATATCAAAGTGCCCTGATCTCGTACTACCATTTTTGTCTACCACTCCCGTACAATTATTGATGTTTTAAAATAAGATTACTTAAGAGTCGAGGAAGAAAAGATTATTTTCAAAAGTGTCAAACCTGCTAGTAGTTTAATTAGGAGGGTCTACATGCTAAGTTTGAGAGAAAGAATGGAACTTTATTTAGAAGCTAGGCTTATAGGAGAGACTTTATGTAACACCCTCATATTTCATATATATCAGTGGAAGGGTTATTTAGGGTGCTACGTCTTAATACAATAACTCAAGCATAGAAAATGACTCGAAAAGAGATGTTTTTAAATATAACCATTTGAAATAAAAGTTTTTTAACATAGGTCCCAAAATGTTTTTTATAATACAATACAAGTCATTTATAAATATTTATTCGAATGATTTTCTTTAAATGGGCCTTCAAAATATTTATTTCATTAGCTTCTCCGAAATCTTCATCACCGAATTTAAACTTCAAAGGAACTTGAGATAAAACATGTTAAACAAGTCAACAATAATGTTGATTGAATCCAATGAGTTTATATATATAATTAAATTCCAAACCAAGTAATCATTTCACAAAACATCCAGACATAACGAGTGGATTAGACAAAGTGATAAGGGGATTAATTATAAGCCCATGACATTGAACGTTACCAACTAAAAAGAATGCCCCACTATACAACCCTCGCTATATGTGCATATTACTCTCAATACAGACGAAGCATCCGTATTGTCAATTTCCCGACACGATACGATAGCCAGTCGTCATGGATGGAGGGTGGCCAACACTCCCAAATAGGTACTATTTTCATGTTTAAAGCGTCTACTATTCAACCCTTAGTTAACAATTCATGATTTCCGTGGGTCCTTTTAATTAGCGCGTTAAGCAACATATAATAATCAAGGGCTACTAGATCAAACATTCGTAACCCTTGTTTTCTATTTTTAAAAACAACATGTATACCCCCCTCACGGGTTTATAAAACAATTAAAGTATAAAAATGCGAGGTTATGAACTCACTAGTGATGTCGGAAGAGAATAGCGATATAAATAAGAACTTCGGGAGTAGGCGCGTCAATCAACCAAGACCTATACAAATTGTAACGGTCCTAGGTTTCTAAGTCTATAAAATTAATGATAATTCATAAATAAAATAAGTATTAGTATACATGTAGGTTTTTATGAAGGGATCCATAGCTCTTAAAATATACATATTTCACACTTAAAGGTTTTCTAAGTTTTTAACATTGTTTTATTAGCCATTTTACCAGTATTTTCTAAAATAGTCCAAAAAACCCAATAGGCCCATTAAGCAAGCCCATTAACTTATTATATTGATATTATTACTCAAAGACCATGTCCTAGCCTAATAGTACGTGGTCCTAATTGATTGGAGCCTTTAAGTTAAGATTCCATAATCCATTTTGTTGTCGGTTGGCCTAGTGGTCCAATAAGTCCTTATGGCCCATTTAAGCATATAAATGACCCTTGTTTACAAAACTTTGGGTCACGAGGCCGGTAAAACTTTTATATCAGTAAGTTAGCATTTTAAAACTCCCAATAATTGGTCCTACCACCTCGGGTTATTAGTTACAAAAATCGCTTTATCATAAGTATAAGTGTTTTCGGTAGTAGTAAATTTTGTATACTTTCATGTTTACGAAAATAGTCATAATTTATAAACCGTAAATGGTATAATTGATATATTTATATGCTTGGATTCATGATTAAGTGTACTTTACAGATTCAAAGTCATTTTTATACCTCTTTTAATATTACTTATACATATGGGTATATTACTACATAATGGTCAAGTTACTAATTAGGACTGAAATTTCACTTTTACCGTTTTTAACGCCATTTACAAACCGTAAATAATTGGGTGACTATCCAATTGATTCATAATCTATATGATTTTATCTAAGTCCCATAGTTTTTACTTTTTAACCAATTCAGTTCGTAAATATGACTTTTTACACAATCTGTACAACAAGGCCAGAATCAACTAGTTTTAGTGTTTTGACCATATCTCACTCAATATTCACTTTCTAGAGGTGATACAAATTTCCAAGTGTTCATAAAAGGATTATCTACAACTTACTGTAATCAAATCCAACCTCAAACCTATAGAAAGTTATAAAACCAACTGTTCATTACAGCCCATAAATTTTATGATCATTTTACTTGTTTAAATGGCTACTTTAGCTATGATTAATCTAGATTCATACACACAAAGCCCATTTTAATCCTTGATCATCATATATCATGCATGTACATATACACTTGAAAATCAAAAGAAAACATAAACAAAACTCATGATATTTTTACCACAAGAAATATGTAGAAAATGATCAAATGATCAAAACAAGAACAAAGCTTCAATCTTCAAACTTGATCTTCACCTAAAATAATTTTTGATCACCATTTTTCTTTACCCAAAATGACTTGATAAAAACTTGAATAACTTCAGCCCCAAAATGTATATAACCCTTCTTGAAAACCCTTTCAATCACCCAAAATAACAAGGAATATACTAGTTGTCATTTTTACTATGATGGTTATTTGTGATCTATAAAATAGTATGGAATATTTGGTGTTGTGTAGTTCTAGCTCACGGCAAGGTAGGATGAGGAAGGGAGAGTATTTAGTGTTTAATCTTTTCACACAAGCAAGAGTGTATTTAGTTGTGTGTGTTAATTTGGTCAAACAATGCTAAGTATGTAAGTCAAGGTAAGGATGCCAAAGTGTTATCCCAACTTGCAAGAATCAACACCATTGGGGACACATAGTCCCTTTTGTATTTCGCCCCTATAGGGGTTAAGATAAAGTTATTAGTTTTTAATTTATATTTAAAAGCTTGACCCACAATATGTAAATGCATTATTATCAAAAGTCCTGATATTTAAAAAGTAACGATTGTAGTCGTTTTTCATAAAAAGTAGAAAAAAAAGTAACGAGACACAAAAAATAAAACGAATGCAGACAAAAATATTTCCTATGGCATTTTTGGAAATATAAAACATCAATGCTTTAAGTGAAGCATATTGTCGTTTCTTCGAAACGTCGCGGTAAGATTACAAATGTACTCATATTAGTCTCGATTAGTCATGAGTTCGTTATCTCACATAAAATGAAAAATATAATTAATACTGCAAGAATATAAAAAATGACCCATAAATTGATGGATGTCACATGCATTTCCCCCTAAAAAGGGATTTCGTCCCTGAAGATCAAATTCATCTGTCGTCCGCTTCTTATTGAAAATCAAAGAGGAGAGGGTATTTCCCTTCCACATTTTGATCCTCCCTTTACCAAGATATTTCCCGGTCTACGACTCAAAATTCCTCAAACTTTGACTATAAGGGTATCCGACTTTGCTTAATTGTTTTACTTCCCCAAAAAAAAAAAAAAAAAGGGAAAAAAAAAAAAAAATTTTAAAAAAAAAAAAAAAAAAAAAAAAAAACCCAATTTTATGGATTCGATAGGTTCTTCATGAAATCAACTTCTCGTCCGCTCTTACTTTGTCCAAGAGAATAGATAAGATCTTTCATCCGATAAACACTTCTTCAAGTCGAAACATGTAATATGTACTGTGTATTCCTATCCTTGAAGCTTCTCGGTAATTTTCCAGTTTATATTCCACCGGACCCCTCTGAATAAAAATCTTGAATGTCCAATATAACGGGACTTAATTTCCCACGTTTTCCCAATTCGAACAAAACCTTCCAAACGGTGATACTTTCAGCATAACTTTGTCACCCACTAATGATACTCCAAAGGTTTACGCTCACATCTGCCATAACTTTTCTGTCTACTAGAGCAGCCAATAATCGGTTAATTTTCTTAATTTGCACAATCATCTCTGTCGTATTCGCGAATCATATCTGGTCACCGTGAGGTGGGCATACTCCAACATCATCAAACATACAGGGCGATCTACATTTTCTTTCCATATAGAGACTACCGAAAGTGTTGCTTTTACTAGCGTGATAACTATTATTGTATTAGAATTCAGCCAAAGGTAAGTGCTTATCCCAGCCACTACCAAAGTCAATCACAGCAAAAAAAGCCACGCAACATGTCGGAATGTCTTCCAATGTAGTATCATTCTTTCACTCTGACAATCAGTTTCAAGGAAGTAAAGCAGTGCTTCATAATCTAAATTCGTCCCCAATGACTTTTGAAGAGATCTCCAAAATCTTGATGCAAAACAAGGGTCTCGGTCCGAAATAATCAACACAGGCACCCCGTGCCTACAAAAAATCTCCTTCAAATATAATCGAGTAAGCTTCTCCATTTTATACTTCTCATTCATCAGAATAAAGTGAGTAGATTTAGTCAATCGGTCAACAATGACCACAAAACGAATCCATAACATATGATGTTCATGGAACCTTTAATAATGAAATCCATTGTAATTCTCTCCCATTTCCAAACAATAATTTCTGGCTGCTGAAGTAATCCTGACGGCTTTTGGTGTCTAGCCTTGAACTTTAGCATTGTCAAGCACTTACTGACATATGTCGCAATGTCAGCTTTCATATTCGGTCCACCATGTATAACTTCCTCAAATCATGGGTACATTTATCCGATCCAGGATGAATGAAATATTTTGATTTATGAGATTCCAACATGATTAGATCCCTCAATCCTCTAAATAATGGTAACCATACTCGTCCTTTCAGACATTTCGTACCATCGGATCTAACTTCAAATCGCTCCCTGATAAGTGCTTAATTACACATATCTTTTACCTCTAAAAACGAGCTTAAATGACCAAAAACTGCCAAATATATGTTTGTTTTGCATTTGTATTGTGCAGGAAGTGGATATCAACAAAAAGACAGAAAACCAAGCCAAAATGACAAAACTCTTATCATGTGGGAATGGAAAAAGACTGTTCAAATCAATGCCAAATCCAAAAATTCAACGTCAGAGTCCAATACAGAAAACAGCAGTCAAACCGAGCCGGACCTGACGAAAACAAATTGGATGCAATCTTAACCCACTGATGGCCTGTAAACCCCAATAGATAATTATGAAGGACCTGTAAAGACCAAATGGGCCCCTCATCAATTACCAACAACCCATTTGGTTGTGCAATTGACAAAGACTGTGAAGAACTTTGAAGGACCAATCTAGCCCATTTACATCAATCTCATCATTGAACACACAAAACCTCGCCTAAAACTTATTGGGCCCCCCAATAACAGACACACTCAATTGGGCCCAATACAAGCCCAAAAGCCCAACACAAAACCCAAGCCCAACAAAAGCCCACAATTCTTTTTATAAAACTTTAGGGGCTAAATTGCCAATTTTAAAAGTTGTTTTATAAAGAAAAATGAAAAAAATAAAACACAAGGGCCATTTTTGCAATTTACCCTAACCTCCTTTTATTCTTTTTGTTATAAAACGCAGGGGCCATAAGCGTCACTTTCCAAAACTAATTATAACTGTTTTGGGGCTCGAAATAAAATGAAAAGAGAAAGAAAGATGGAGGGCCAAAGTTGCCCCTTCCCCAAACATCCCTTTTAAAACCTGCAACCACTTGGGTACTATTACCCGTTTACCGCCAAAACCTTATACCACCTCTCCCACTGTTTTCTTGCCAAACCACCCCCCTAGTACATCTCCCAGCTCACCCCTCACCATTTCCCACCTCCCCATTACCCCTATAACCCTTCCCTGTTGACATTTTACAAAATCCCGCACCCCCATCGATGGCTGAGAATGTTGTAAGCCCAATGGAAGGACTGGATTGCTTGTGAAGTCTTTGTAACACTCATCATAGCAAACACAACCCAAACCAATTTATGCTTTTTGGACTGCTATAAAAAAGAAAGAGAACATCCGAACACAAAAAAACCCTGTTTTCTTACTTAGTTTAATGTTAATTAAGGATGCTTTAAAAGTTATTTGTATCAGATTTGTTAAAAAACGTTTTAAGTTGTTTTGAAATAAATTAATGTGTTTCTCTATTATGCTTTGTCGAATTTGAAATATAATTCAAGTTTGTATTAATTCTGTTTAAATGTTTTAAATATGTGTTAAAAGATATTAAAATGCACTTCTAATCAATTTATCTCTCCTTCTTTACCCAAAAATCAGTTAAAAATCCTTTGTTTATATATTAAGGGATTAGGTGTTTTTTTGTTTTTTTTGTGGTTTTGTTGGGGTTGTGGTTTAGTGTTTGGTTTAGACCCCAAAAGTGGTGTCATAATGGATTTTCATGGTATGGTAACACTCAGCCAACTTTGGCTGAGTGTGTGGGGTTCATTAGACCATTTAAATCACAACTTTTAGTGTCAAAATAAGTTTTTGTGGCCTTTTTGTATTTTGTCAAATTTTCAATAAGCCAAAGTGACCTTAAGGGCTTAAGCTGTTGAAACAGCTTAAGCACCTCATTTCTTGTGTTGTTGGAGTTACAAAAAGCCAAAAAGAAAGACCCCTTGTTCTTCCCTTTAATTTGACCATAGTATGAGTCAAACAGTTAATATGCATAAATTTTTGAAAGAAACCCATTTTTAAGAGCCCCAAATTCAGCAGGTTAAGTCCCCATTAATAACCATACTTTGGAGAATAAGTTTCATTATCCATTGTTAATCATATGTGGTTTGTGTTTTTTTTAAAAAGCTCTAAGTGCTTATTAATCTATAAGCCAAAAAGCCCTAAGCTCACGTTGCATTTCCCCGGTGCTCGATCACCATAATTCAGCCTCCACTTTCTAGCTAATTTAATATTAAGCCCCTAGATCTTAGTGTTTTTTCCTTAATGCTTATAGGTTTATCTTTTAGGTTTAGGCAGGCATATAAAATCTTAGATATCTTATAAATTCAACTTAATATAGCTCAAAAGTAGGCCTTTTCTGTTTTCTTTTTAAAACTGCCAGCATAGCTTATCTCATTTCCAGCTTATTTTAGGGCTTATTCTAGAAACCTTAGCTTATTTAGGACTCCCCTTAGCCTTATTAACTGTCCCCCTTAGTTTTAGCTTATTTTGTTAGCTTAAATCCCCTAAAGAAAGAAAAATAAGCTTATAAGCTTATTAAGCTTCTGCAGCCTCAAAAGCTTAAGTTTCTAGCTTATTTAGTGAGTAAAAAGCATAAGTGCTTAACAAAAAAAAACAGTAAAAAAAAAAAACCTCCCCTTGAGCCCCTTTACAAGTTTGCTTTTATAGCTTTTTGATAATAAGCTGTTTGGACCTACCTTGCATATCGGGGTCCAACTCAGGGACCATTAGTGTAAATTTCTCTTTTATGGTTAACAGAGTTAATGCCCCTTGTTAGTTTGTTGTTTCCCCGTTAGTCCTTATGTCCTTTCACTGTTAGTCCTTTTGTTTTAACAGCAGTTAACTTTTGTTAGTTTAATTTAATTTAATTAATTAAATTAGGTTTAATTTTAATTAGTTTAATTACTTTTTATTTATTCAGTAAAATTTGGGCATTTTTATATTTTTAGAATTGTTAACTTTTTCTTTATTTAATTTTATTTTTTCAGAATTTTTATAACTTTTATTTTTTGTCTTTTTCTATTTTCTTAGTTTTAATTAGTTATTAATCTTTATAAATTCATAAAAAATCAGAAAATTAATAAAAAATATTTTTCTTTTTTATAAAATTTTCTTTTGTCATTTATGTCTAGAAAAAATATAACATTAGAAAGGTTTAATATTTCTTAAGATTTCCAGTCCTTAGACCCGTTTTTACCGAGTGCGTTTTTACCGTTTTTCTTTTTCGTTTACCATTCAAATAACCGAGCCTCCGTTAGTTCTATTTTTTTTATTTTCCAATCAACTTAATTAGAATTTAATTTTAATTTTGTATTTAATTTTAGCATTTATTTTCTTATTTTTTAGTATTTAGGTTTTCCCGAACCTGATTCTGTTACCCCGTATTTTTAGTTTGAGATTTAATATTAGGATTTCCTATAACTAAATATTTGTTTCCCTTAGTTTTTAAGATCCCATATACCTATATCTTGTTTTTTTTATATTTTCCCCCCGTAGATTAAATTAGGTTATTTAAGTTAATTTTAGTTTGTAATTTTATAAGTGTATCCATCATAATCTAAATATTCTCCATCATTCAATTTCTCAACAAAACAGGATTACCTTCAATGCAAGCCGTCGTTGGACATACGACCCCTGGAATAATCTCTTCCGAATCTTTTATCATTGATCCTATATATATTTAACCTTTTGTGTAGATTTGGACCTTTTGCCTTGGTTAAGGTAGCATTTGGGTTGGGATTTTGCATTTTGTGTTATTTTATATATAAACTATTCCCCAACCACGAATCAATTTTTTTGGCGCCGTTGCCGGGAGGCATTGCTGACGATTGTTATCCACTCAGATCTGAACTTGTCTTATTGTTAAGTATATCCTATAAAAAACACAAAAATATTTTTCTTCTTTTTTATTAGTACATATCATATAAAAAAATTAAAAAACCAAAAAAAAAAAAACAATCAAAAATATAAAAAATATAAAAAAATTGTACCAAAAAATTTAAAATTCACTATAATTGTTATAAAATATACCAAAATAATAATTTTCTCCACTGAGGTATTATCCATAATAAGATTCCGGTGACTACTGAGTTACCAATCGAACCAAAGATTTAAAACTTGGCCTTCTGTGTCCACCATACGATATACGGCATCACCTCATACTTGAATGACAAAACTATAAAGTGGTGTATAAGGAGGGGTTGTTCCTGAGGGAACTACGACCCGAAATGAGAGAATAAGCTTCGCGCTATTCCCTACTCCTCCGCTCACCTGTGTTTTTTCATCCTGAGAGGCTACCTTGAATTAAGAATTCGATAATTTTGGCATTAAGTTGTCTATCTCTTGTCCGTTTAAATAGATTGTGAAATATATTTTAAATCCAAAAATCAAAAAAAATTATTGTAACTTCTTTTTATTTTCATTTTGTGCCTGCGCACTCGATCTCAGTCCCAGTTGAGCAGCATCCTCCTTCCACCTAGAAGAACCCCAGTTTTTATCGAACCACTTCGTAAGAATACACCATCTCAGGAAGATCCTCCCGAATAGCCAATGGCAGACACTCGAACTATGGATCAATTGCTGCCAATGCACCCACCGAGGGGTACGATGATGCAATCCTTATTCTTGAAATTGTGCAAACAATTTCGAACTGAGGCATGGCTAATCAATCTTGTTCCAGAACAAACAGTTCTACTGTCATGACACGAAGATCCGTACCTGCTCATATCCGTTACTTCACGAATCAACAATATCACCTCCACATATTAGGGTCCCCAAAAGTTCCCAATTGCTACATTAAGCTTATGCTTTATCCATTTCACAAACGAGGCGGGATGCAGCCCGAATTATAGGCTAGAAAAAGAACCCCTCGATCCATTCAAACTTGGGGACTAAACGACTCTGTATCAAATTCCATCAATCAGATCTCCCATCCTTCAAAAACGGACGAATCTTCGCAATGAGATCACCATATTCACAGCAAAGGTTCCGATGAATCGTTTTTATGATGCTTGGGATCGTTTCAATGATCTACTTAGGCATTGCGTCCACACCATGGATTCTCAGAAATTGCATCAACTTGATACATTCTATAAATGCTTTGAACATTAATGATCAAGATCATTGAACTCCGCAGCAGTGGGAGTAACTTTTTGACAAAGAAGCCTCGCTCATGTTTTTAAAAAATCATCGAGAGCAAGTCCAAGGTTCGTCAAACCACGAGCTAAAAAGCAATGTTTGCCAAGTGTAAAGTACTAACCTCTACCACCCAAGCTGTTTCCATCTGATGTTGGTTAGAACTTAAGGATATTGTCCGAGCATTGCTCTAGACAAGAAACCAAGCTTCTGCTCTATCTACAGCACCTGCCAAAATGCAGTTGAGCTCACAGTTGAAGTTACTTGCGGTGGTGCCCAATACATGCAGAACTACCATCCACTCATAGGCAAACGTTATTCGGACAACATTTCTGAGATGTTCACAATGCCGCTGCAAGCTAATTACAACCAAGTAAGCTTCCAATTTCCGACTATCAAATGGTTTCAAATCATATAGACCTCCGTTTTCACCCTTTCAGATCTCTCAAGCTATAATGCAAACAATTTTTCAATCGGGGAATAACTTTTAAATAAACCAAAACACGACGGGAGAGCAATTTTCCAACCAAAACAGAGGTGGAATTTAACCACTACCAATTTCAGTCAGAATCAACTCAAACCCCAGGTTAATCCAGTCCCCACAGCTTATCAAGCCCTAAGCCCCCGTTCCTCAGACACACCAGTTTCACCAAGAACGATTTATGGCGACAACTACGTCAAGCTAAGATGCTATCCATGAGAAACATGCAAAATAACGTCCAAAACCAGGGTCAGAGCATGCAAATACGTAACAGAACAAATTTGAATAATCCAAAATGGCAAATCTGAACTGATATGTTGACTAAGTTTGTAAGCTGCCAATCCCGCTTCTACTTCAGGGTCAGGGACACTCCTGGTAACACAGTTACTAACCCTAAAAGACTTAAAGGGTATACACACCCCGAAGCGGGTTCATATCAAGGACCTCCAATTCCTACTTCTTTCATAGTTGAAGCCAATACCCTAGGTGACAAATGACCCAGTGCACCCTTCTTGCTCACAAAAGTACCACGCACCCTTAACGAGCTTAGTTGATACGTCCAAACCTCCGGTAGGTCCTAGAACCACTCAAACTCCAGTTTATTAGCCCATTGTTGCTCCTGTTGTTGCTGCCGTTGTTTGCCACCCTGTGCCAAACACTAAACCTTCAGTTTCTCTCCACATAACCTTCGAGCGTGATAATGAAAAGAGCCGTACTTCAAGCTAATGAACAAAATCGACAAATCTTCTAGAAATCTCAAAGAGATGAGTTTCGAGAATAGCTTAAAAATAACGGATGCCTCTTGTTTTGATGCCTAAATTCACCGCCTCGACTCTAGGACAAATAACCTTACATGGGATAAAGAGAAACTTACTGAAGAGGCTGCTAACTTCAAAGACCCATGTCTAGCTCGAACTTCTATGAATGAACATTGTTCGTGCGGTCTATCTGAACAAGTTTAACCAGAAAACTCGAGACCCTGGCAAGATTCCTGATTCCTTGTGAATTTCCAGGATGGATGAATGCTTAGCATTAGCCGATGTCTCGGTGCTTAGCATTAATCCTAATGCCATTTTCATTCTGGGAAAACTTTCACTTCCTGATCTTACTCAACTTGCATGACACCTCGAACTGCGATCGATCAATTTCTAAACCAATGGGAATTGCAAAAGACATCTCCGTTTAAGTTATGTGTAATTTCACCTTCCAGCCGACTTGTGGTTATAGATTTTTGAGCCAGACCCACGAGTCCCTTTAAATTCTGGAGGTGCTTCTTAAAGACCAGATCGCAGGCTTTGATTGATGTGCACAGGGAGAATTAACCCTTAGGAATAGGAAGTGAAGCCATAACATACAATATGGAACATACTTCGATGATACTCGGTCCAATTACAACTCACATGACTGGCAAACAAGCTTGACGTCATTTGATATGGCTTTGAGGGAAATACTCTCAAGAAGATCTTGGTTTTACTGAGATAATCGCGACTGAAATTCCACACCATATTATGATCCAATTGTTGCTACTTTTCTTCTCCTACCCTAAACTCCGTATGGAGGATAGTGATTTTCCCTGCGCTTCTCGAAAGAAGTCGACCTCTTTCCTTGGCTCCTAGCAAGGATGACCTGATTGTCCAGCATATAATCCCTTATACTATGACCTGAGGGGACTCCTGCTTCTAGAAGCAATTTTGAACAGTGAACCACCACCCCCCCTCCCAAATCATAAACAATAAAAGCCTGGAGTAGGAAAAGAGCTCAAACCTCTGTGAAGCTAAAACCATTGAACCTTCCCGTCATGAACCTCCAGAGTTGAACTCAAGAACTGCCTCCCATCTTGAGTATGCATTTTTTGGAGGCGACAATCAATTTGCCCGTGCATTATTGCTAAATGAGTTGGATTGTTGAGGAAAAATCCGCTCTCGTAAGGTGCTAAATTCCCACAAGCGAGCCTCCTCGCTGAAACTTCTTGACATTCAGGGTACAACCCGGAATTTTGTACCCACAAGATCTATGGAAGGAGTACTATGCACCACCAGTCCCAACCTCAAGAAGAGTAAATCCAAAAATCCACGATGTTTATTAAAAAGTATGTTGAAAAACTCTCGAAGGCTGGATTGATTACCCTATCTCCGACAGTCCCTGGGTTAGCCCGGTACATTGTGTACCAAAGAGGAGTAGGAATACTGTGGTATTGAACGAGAAAATGAATTGATTTCCAACTTCGTTTTGTTTACCGATGCGGGTTTGCATTGACTATCTTAAGTTAAAATAATCCACCCGCAAAGATCCCACTACCCACAACCATACATGGACCAAATGCTAGATATATTAGCGGGGAAATGCATACTACTGTTTATCCTCGATGGTTTTTCTCCAGTTAATTATTCCCAAATCCCCCTTGCCCCCTTGATCAGAGAAAAGACAACTTATACTTGCCCTATACTGAACGTTTGTCCTACCGTCGCAAGCCAACGCTTAAGCACTGCTCCAGGCACGTTTTACAACGCTGTATGTATAGCAATACTTTCCTGACATGGTTGAGAAGAACGATGGAAGAACTATATGGAAGACTTTCTCAGGTTCTTTTGTAATTCTTTTCCAAAACTTACTCTCCCGTAGTAGACCTAATGCTTCAAAGAGTTCGAAGACACCAACTAAGACTTAACAGGGAGAATAGCCATTTAATGACAAATAGGCATTGTCCTCGGCCATAAGATTTCTAAGAAAGGGATTGAAGTATGACAAAGCGCAAAATCGATGTGGTCATTGCAAAATTACCTCATCCACCACCGACAAAAGGAATTAGGAGTTTTTACCGCACCCTTTCCCCCCCCCCCCCCCTCTTCATAAGGGGCGTTTTTATACCGGCGGTTCATTCAGGATATCTCAAAAATATCCCGACCAATGACCATCTCCATGAGAAGAATAACTCCCATTCCATCATTTATCCGGATGACTGCATTCTGAGCTTTCCAAACATTGAAAGATTTTAGAAACATACGGAAGCTCCAATCTTGATTGCACCAAACTGGGACCATCCATTTGAGCTTATGTTCGATGCAAACGATTTCGCCATAGGTGCAGTTTAGGGGCAACGTCATGAGAACACTTGTGCGCTATCCACTACTATTTGAATGACCTTGATTGAAGCCACAACGAACTACACTAACGACTGAAAAGAATACGTGCCATATGTATTCTTTCGAGAAATTTCAGGTCTACCTCATCATGAACAAAAAGCATAGTGCAAGACGGACCATTCCGCCCGTTTAATTATCTCTTTGCACAAAAGGATGCCACAGCGAGATTGCTCCGATTGGGATCCCTCCTCCACGAATTTGACTTCAAAGTTATTGATACTAAAGGATCCGAGAACCTCGCAGCCATCATCTAGTCCAGATGGAAAACACCGTATGAAAACGTCAATGATCCGTAAAAGAGATAGAATGAAAGTTTATTACCTCGTTTAGACGTTAAATATGGTGACCATTAATCGTGGAGATTCTAAACCCCGTGGTTTTGCCTGACATTTGCAAATTACCACGCGGGTAGATACATTGTTGAAGGGCCATGGTCAACCCAGCAAGAAAAACAAGTTTTTTCAAAGATGTTATACACTATTTTCTGGACGACCACCGTTCTTGTTTAAAAAAATTGTACGATCCAGAATCAGGCGATGTGTGCACGGCAATGAAGCTCTGAGATTCTCTCATCTTGTCCACAAATGGACCCACCGGGGTACATCATGGTGCCAAACCTCCACCAGCCAAAAGATTCTTTGACTCCGGATTCTTCTGGCCCACCATCTATAAAGATGCCCCACGAGTTTGTCAATGAACTGTGACTCACTGCCAACGTCAAGGAAAAACTTCACAACGTGATGAGATGCCTCAAAACTCGATCCAAGATTTGTGAAATCTTAACATTTGGGGCATCGACTTATGGGCCCGTTCCCGTAGTCTTCTCACGAGGGAACAAGTATATTCTCGGTGGCCATTTCGACTATATTGTCAAAATGGGTTGGAAGCGAAAGCGCTCCCAGATCCCCACCAACTGATTCCCGAGTAGTTTGCAAATTTCAGAAATCGCTCTCGCGCAGGATATTGGTGCTCCCTGTGCAATCATAAGTGATGCGGAACCCATATTTTGTAATGACCCATTTGCAAAGGTCATGCAAAAATGAGTTACTCACACGTCTCACCAACACCGCTCCACCCACAAACAAGTGGGCAAGTGGAAGTATCAAATCGGGTTGCTTTAAAAGAATCCTTGAAAGACCCTAGGTGAAAACCTGCCACCCGGTCGGTACAAACAAATATGCACTATAGGCCTCGCACAGCTACAAAAACACCCATCGGGTGTACTCCTACAAGCTGTGTATGAAAGTCAATGCCATCCTTCCGATCGATGCTTGAGCACAAAGCAAACTTATACTGGGCCTTAAAGCAAGCAACCTCGATCCAGTAAATACGGTGATCACCGAAAGTCAACACAAATGAACTTAATGAACCTTCGTTGATCATGCTATGAGAACACTTTGATCTACAAAGCCAAAACAAAGAGGCTCCCAGACTCCAAGATCAAAAAAAGAACCGTTTTTTAAACATTGGTGAACGAGTCCTCCTCTTTATTCCGATAAATATTTCTCGGGCAAACTAAAATCCCGTTGGAATGGCCCTTTCACCATCACTAAGTATTTCCATACGGCACTGTTGAGCCTTCTTTTCTCAAGCAACGTTCCAGAATCTCAAAGTGAATGGTCCATCGCTCAAGCACTACTTTGGAAGGGAACGTACCACACTTGGTATTTCACAGATCTCCAAACTTTCCGCCAGATCAATAAATCCTTAGTGATCTGGTCCAGCATCGCGACCCTAAACAAGCGCTTCGTGGAGGCACCCCATTCTTATGCCGAAAAAAAAAAAAAAAAAAAATAGTTGTGATATAAATAAGTGTTGTTATTTTGAGAGATTATCTTGTCTTTTCCATTACCCGTAGTTTCCGCATGTTGTTGTATATTTATTGTCCATGATTCCCCGGATTGTGAAGACTCTTAGTTATTGTCATTCATCAATATTTTCACAATGCTCACTTCATATGGGAATCCCGTAACCTTAATCTATCGAACTAACGTTCATCTTTGGCAATACCTCATAAACGTCCTTAGGATAATGTAATACCCTTCAAAACATCGATGACGATGTTTAGTTCTATTTGGAGGGGGTTATCTTCGATTTGATTGTTTTTCATATCCTGCAGCATTGTTACCACTTGAAACCCGTTATTTACCACCAAAAATACCCAAAAAAATGAAAAAAATGAAAAATTTTCAAAAATATAAAAGTGTTTTTGTCGCATTTTACTTTTCTTTGGTATAATAAGAATAATTTTCTGACTTGATCGGGAGCGTGTGAGCCCTAGCTAGTTCCTTTAGTTAGTCCAAGCCTTCACTAATTCTATATCTTTGTGAATTTAAAAATGTGAAGAAGACGAGAAATGAATATAGTGTAAAATATAAGTTTAATGTGCTAATCAAGATTACTTCGAAAAAACTTATACGAGTAACTTGTGTTTTACCTCTCCCGTGGAATTTCTAATACCACCTAAATCATAAACGTACTCAATTTAATTCAACTAAGTCAATCGATGTTTTCAGAAAAAGCTTCAAATTTGTAACTTGAGTTTTCAAAGCGAGATTTTAGAGTGATTTAAAAGATAAATGCCAAAGAAGCATGAATGAAATGTGAATGCAAAAATGCATGAATATTGAAATTTTGCCATGAAGCATGGCAGTTTGTATCATTGGCGAACAAGTAAAGATTTGTCGTGATATCCCCTCCGCTAGCAACGAGTGGGGTATCAACTAAGGACGTTCTTCTACTTCTAGGGATTTGGTGTGTCGTGAATATCTCACTTGAAGAAAGGTCTAGGTGAGGTTCAAACTAAGACACCAATCCTTAGCATATTAGGAATAAGGTGTAGATGTGAATTCCACTACGACTAGCAAACGGGGTGGGTTTTCAAACTAAGAACATCTTCGGTCGTTTGTCGACAGATATCCTACTCCGTTAACCACGGAGGAGGGTTCAAACTAAGCAAACGCATTCCTAGCTTAAAGAACTTATGATTATAATGTTGAATATGTTGCAAAAAGTCTAAAGTTTAAATCTCGAAATCAAGTTACGAAGGTCTTTAATAAGTTGTTCTTTGAGTCATGATCAGTTTAATTATTGACTAAAAAATAAGTTGACCTATGGTTAAATTAAAATGAGTACCACATTCAATCGTATAGTCCGATGTGGGAAAGTTGAAAAGTCACAGGTCATAAAGTATATAGGGCTTAACATAAAGACTTATTATCACAATGACTTGTTAATGCTTAGCTTGGAACTGTGAAAAATCGAGACGATTGATTTATCCGTCAGGACCATGCTCGAAATATCACTCTACGGGCGCTATGAAGACTGTGAAGACCAAATGGGCCCTCAATCAATTTCAACAGCCCATTTGTGTGCAATTGACAAAGACTGTGAAGACTTTGAAGGCCCAATCCTAGCCCAGTTACAGCCAATCTCAGCCATTGTACACACAAAACCCACTTCAAAACCTTATTGGGCTTGAAAAAGCCCAATAACCAAACCCAGTGGGCCCAATACAAGCCCAAACACAAAGCCCAATCCCTTTTTTATAAAACTCAAGGGCCAAAA
The DNA here is from genome assembly GCA_026074375.1 of Tanacetum coccineum. Lineage (NCBI taxonomy): Eukaryota > Viridiplantae > Streptophyta > Magnoliopsida > Asterales > Asteraceae > Tanacetum > Tanacetum coccineum. The sequence continues at coordinate 94,517 of BQNB010001787.1, read as the reverse complement.
ATGGCAAGTTTGAAAGTTGTTTTAAAAAGAAAAATAGAAAAATAAAACACAAGGGCCATTTTTGCAATTTCCCAAAACTTCTTTATTCTTTTGTTATAAAAAACGGCAGGGACCAAAAGTGACACTCTCTAAACCTATTTATAACTGAAAAAGCTTAAAAAAGGAAATGAAAAGAGAGAGAGAGTTGAGGGACTGTTTTTGCATCTTTTCCAAAGTTTTCGTTTAAACCCTGCAACCATAACGTACCCTCAACCCATTTCCCGCCATCCTCAAACCCCCCCTCTCCCACTGTTTTCTTGCAATACCACTATCCCAAGTACCATCACAGCTCACCCCATACCCTTTCCCCACTTACCCTGCCCCTATAACCCTTTCCCTGTTAACAAAACACTCAACCCGAAGACCTTCAATGGTGAGATGGTGTACAAGGCAAATGGAAGGCTAGGATTGCCTTGGGAAAGCTTTGTACTCTCACAACAAGCTCATCCCAACACAAAGAGAAGGCTAAGAGCTTCTATAAAAGAGAAGAGAACAAGCCAAGAAAAAAAATCTTTTATTTCTTTTAGTTATAAAACAGCAGGGACCATTTTTGCAATAACCCAAAACCTCTTTTATTCTTTTAGTTATAAAACCACAGGGACCAAACATGTCAATATCCAAACTCCTATTTATAACTAAACTCGGGCCAAGATAGAAATGAAAAGAGAAAGAAAGTATGGGGGGCACTCTTGCCTCTTCCCCATACTTTCCTTTTAAACCAGTGCAACAACCCTGTACCATAACCACTTACCCGCCAAAACCCATACCACCCTCTCCCACTGTTTTCACTCCCATACAGCCTCCCTAGTACACTCCCAGCTCACCCCTCACCATTTCCCACAACCCATTGCCCCTATAACCCTCTCCCCTGGCAAAATCACACAACCCGAAGACCCCTTCAATGGTGAGATGGTGTACAAGGCAAATGGAAGGCTAGGATTGCCTTGGGAAAGCTTTGTACTCTCACAACAAGCTCATCCCAACACAAAGAGAAGGCTAAGAGCTTCTATAAAAGAGAAGAGAACAAGCCAAGAAAAAAAATCCCGTTTTTACTTTCTTAGCTTAAATTTTAATTAAGTTTGCTTTAAAAATTGTTGTACTCAGTTTCTTTTTAAGTTTTTGTTGTAATCCTTTCAGTTTTAATAAAAGTGAAGAGTTCTTGTTATTGCATTTGTCAAAATTTGAAACATAATTTAAGTAGTTTAATCCTGTTTAAACTTGTTTAAACATGTGTTAAAGTTATTAAAACTCTCTTGTAACAACATTTCACAGCTTTTACTCCACTAAAAAAGCCAAAAAACCCGAAATTATAAATTAAAGGGGTGTTTGGTTTAGTCTCAAAATGGGTCATATGGAGTCTATCATGGGTTGTAACCACTCAGCCAACTTTGGCTGAGTGTGTAGGGTTTATTAAGCCAATTAAATCACCACTTTTAGTGTTAAAATAAGTTTTTGTGCCCCTTTGTATTTCTGTCAAAATTTTATAAGCCACAAAGTAGCTAAACCACTTAAGCTGTTTAAACAGCTTAAGCATCATCTCTTTGTGCTTATTTCAGTCATATATAGCCTTTTCAAAACCACCTTGTTCTGTCCCTTTGGTTTGACCAAGTATAAGTCAAAGTTTGGCTTTGCAATTTTTTTAAGAACCCTCAATTTTAAGCTACAATATCAGCAGCTTATATTGTTTTCTAGACTCTCATACTTTGAAAATAAGCTCATTGACCACCCCTTTTAATCTGTTTGTGCTTGGATTTAGCCAAAAAGCTTTTATAAGCTTATTTCAATAAGCCAAAATAAGCCTTAAGCTCACTGTGTGCCTTCCCCTGGTGCTGAGCACCATAGTTTAGCCCCTTTTATCTAGCTTATTTTATACTAGACTCTAGGATTTTATTGCTTTTATTTATAGCTTATTACTAGTTCTTTAAGCTCCCAAAATATTATAGCTTATCTCCCTTTCTAGGTTAGCTTAAAAGTAGCTTAAAGTAGCCCTTTTTCTTTTTTTTATAAACTGTCATTTTAAGCTTAATAATAGGACAGCTTATTTTAGGGCTTATTAGATTTCCATAGCTTATATTTAGGACTCCCCTCTCCCTATTTATCTGTCCCCCATAGTTGTAGCTTATTTTGTTAGCTTATATCCCAATAAGAAAGAAAAATAAGCTCATAAGCTTATTAAGCTTCTGCAGCCCCAAAAAGCTCACTTTTCTGGCTTATTTAGTAAGATTTAGACTAAGTGCTTATTATGAAAATTGTTCCCCTTAAGCCCCTTAACAACTTTGCTTTTATAGCTTTTTGAAAATAAGCACTTTGGACTAAGCTTGCATATCGGGGTCCACTTCAGGGACCATTTGTGTAATTTTTTCTTTTACAGTTATAATTGTTAGTCCCTGTGGTTAACTACCCTGTTACTTCGTTAGTCCCTTTTCCCTTTTCCCTGTTAGTCCTTTTGTTTTAACAGCAGTTAACTTTAGTTAGTTTATTTAATTTAATTAATTAAATTAGGTTAGTTTAATTACTTTTAATTTAATCAGTAAAATTTGGGCATTTTTATATTTTTAGAATTGTTAACTTTTTCTTTATTTAATTTTATTTTTTCAGAATTTTTATAACTTTTATTTTTTGTCTTTTTCTATTTTCTTAGTTTTAATTAGTTATTAATCTTTAAAAATTCATAAAAAATCCAAAAATTAATAAAAAAATATTTTTCTTTTTTACAAAATTTTCTTTTGTCATTTAGTATCTAGGAAAAATATAAAATTTAGTATAGGCTTTATTTTTCTTAAATTTCAGTCTTAGACCCGTTTTACCGGGTGCGTTTTACCGTTTCTTTTCGTTTAGCATTCAAACGACCTCCGTTTTAGTTCTAGTTTTCTTTATTTTTCAAGTTAAGTTAATTAGAATTTAATTTTGATTTTTAATTTAATTTAGCATTTATTTTCTAAATTTTTAGTATTTAGGGTTCCCGATACCTGATTCTGTTCCCCGTATTTTAGTATAAATTTAATTTTAGGATTTCCTTATAACTAATTTTGTTTCCCGTAGTATTTAAGATCCCCATTTCCTATATTTGTTTCCCGTAGAGTAAATTAGATTTTATTTAATTAACTTTAGTTTTAATTATATCAGTGTTTCCATCATTCAATTTCTCATCAAACCAGGATAAATTTCAATTGCAGCCTCGTTGGGACATACGACCCGGGAATATCTCCCCGTAATCTTTTTATCTTGATTCGATTCTATATATTTATCTACTTTGTGTAGTGTTTGACACTTTCCCTTGGTTAAAGGCATTTGGTTGAGATATTGATTCTTACTTGTGTATTTTAAGTGTATACTATCAACGAATCAATTTTTGGCGCCGCTGCCGGGGAGGCATTTGCTACGATTTCTATCCGACTTTGATCTGAACTTATCTTATTATTAATATATCATATTAAAAAACACAAAAATATTTTTCTTTTCTTTTTATTAATACATATCATATAAAAATTAAAAAACCAAAAAAAAAAAAAAAAAAAAATTGTCCATAAAAATTTAAAATTCACTAATTGGTAAAAATACCAAAATATAATATTCTCAACTGAGGTATTATCATAATAAGTTCCGGTGAACTATTGAGTTCCCAACTCGAACAAAAGATTTAAAACTTGCCTTCTGTGTCACTTACGATATACGGCTCACCTCATTCTGATTAACAAACTATAAAGTGGGTTTAAGGAGGGTTGTTCCTAGGAACTACGACCCGAAAGGAGAAATAAGCTTCGCGCTATTCCTACTCCTCCGCTCACCTGTGCGTTTTTCATTCTGAGAGCTACCGTGAAGTAAGATCGATTATTTGGCTTAAGTTGTCTATCTCTTGTCCGTTTAAAATAGACTGTGAATATATTTCAAAAATCCAAAAATCCAAAAACATTAGTGTAAATTTTCTTTTTAAATTTCTATTTTGTGCATGCGCACTCGATCTCAGTCCCGTGAGCAGCGTCCTCCACCAGAAGAACCGCCAGTTATTATCGAACCTCTTCGTATTGAATACCCATTTCAGGAAGATCCTCACGTAGAGCCAATGGCAGACACTCGAACTATGGCTCAATTGCTCCAAGCACCCACCGAGGGCTACGAGGACGCAATTCTTATTCCTGAAATTGTGGCAAACAATTTCGAACTGAGGCATGGGTTAATCAATCTTGTCCAGAACAAACAGTTCTTCGGTCATGATAAAGAAGACCCGCATGCTCATATCCGTTACTTCAACAAGATCACCTCCACAATGAGGGTCCCCAATGTTCCAATTGCTACGATTAAGCTTATGCTTTTTCCATTCTCTATCGAGGGAGCAGCCCGAATATGGCTAGAAAAAGAACCCCCTCGATCCATTCAAACTTGGGACGATCTTGTATCCAAATTCATCAATCAGTTTTTCCCTCCCTCTAAAACGACGAATCTTCGCAATGAGATCACCAGATTTCAGCAAAGGTTCGATGAATCGTTTTATGAGGCTTGGGATCGTTTCAATGATCTACTTAGGGCATGTCCACACCATGGATTCTCAGAATTGCATCAACTTGATACATTCTATAATGCCTTGAACATTAATGATCCAAGAATCATTGAACTCCGCAGCAGGTTGGAAACCTTTTTGGACAAAATGCCCCGAATGTTTAAAAATCATCGAAGCAAGTCCAATGGTTCGTCAAACACGAGCTAAGTGCAGTTGTTGCCAAGGTAAGTTACGAAAAAAAAAAAAACTCTTCCACCCAAGCTGTTTTTCACCTGATGTTGCTGAATTAAAGGATATTGTCCGAGCATTGCTCTTAACAAGAAAACCAAGCTTCTGATCCTGCTCCAGCTCCAGCACCAGTCAAAGCAGTTTAGCTAAGTTTGTGTTACTTGCGGTGGTGCCCATTCTCACCAAAACTGACACAGCCGACCCATGGCGGACGTTTCTCGGGACAACATTCTGAGTATGTGTCAACAAGCCGCAGCATCTAATTACAACCAAGTAAGTCAATTTCGACCTCAAATGTTTCAAATCAGATTAGACCTCCAGGTTTTTCCACCCGTTCAGAACTCTCAAGCTAATAATGCTAACAATATCAATCGGTTGAAGTAACTTTAACCAAAACCGGAAGCAATTTCAACTAAAAAAAAAAAAACAAGGTGGTAATTTTAACCAATCTAATTTCAATCAGAATCAACTTCATAGACCCCAGGTTAATCAATCTCCAGCATATCAAGGCCCCCGTTCCTCAGACACACAGAGGCACAAAGAACGATTTTTGGACAATTACGTCAAGGCTAAATGATGCTATCATGAGAAACATGCAAAATTAACCTCCAAAACCGGTCAGATCGCGCAAATCGAAACAGCCAATGAACAATCAAATGGCAAAATGATGACTGAATGTGGCAAGTTAGTAACTGCCAATACCGTTTACTAACTTCAGGGTCAGGGACACTCCCTGTAAACAGTTTACTAAGACCCTAGAGAAGACTTAAAAGGGTAAACTACCCGAAGCGTTGTTGCATATCGAGGACCTCCCAATTCCTACTTCTCAGTAGTGAGCCATACCCGAAGGTGACAAAGGACCAAGTGCACCCTTCTGTACATCAAAGTACCTGCACCCGTCCAACCTCCGTAGCCCTGAACCAATCACAACTCCCAGTTGTTTGAGCCTGTTGTTGCTCCCGGTGCCAAATACTAAACCTCAGTTTCTCTTCCATATCTTCGATGCGTGATAATGAAAATAGCCGATAATCAAGCAAATGAACAAATCGACAAATTCTATGAAATCTTCAATGAGATGAGTTTCGAGATTAGCTTTAGCGGATGCTCTTGTTTTAATGGCCCAAATTCGCCTCGACTCTAAGACCTTACTTGGAATAAAGATAAACTCTGAAGTGGCTCGAAACTCCAATGTACCCTGTCTATCTCTATGAACTTCGATGAATGAACATTGTTCGGCGGTCATCTTGAAACAGTTACCCAGAAACTTGGAGACCTGCAATTCTGATTCCTTGTGAAAAAAAAAAAAATTTTTCCCAGGAATGGTAGGAATGCGTTAAGCTTAGCCGATCTCAGAGTTTGCTAGCATTAATCTAATGCCATTTTCAGTATGGAAAAGCTTTCACTTCCTGAACCTTACCAACATGCATGACACTCGAACTGCGATCGTCAATTTCCTAACCCAATGGGAATTGCAAAAGACATCCTCCGTTAACGTTGGTGTATTTCACTTTCCATCCTGACTTTGTGGTCGCAGATTTTGATCAAAACCCCCGAGTCCCTTTAATTTCACGGGAGATGCTTCATAAAAGACAGTCGAGCTTTAGATTGATTGCACAGGGTGAATTAACTCTTAGAATAGGAAGTTGAAGCATCACTTTACAATTTGGATCAGACTTCGAGATACTCGCCATTTACACTCACATGACGCAAACAAGATTGACGACATTGATATGGCTTGTAGAATACTCTCAAGAATTTCTTGTTTCACTGACATAATCGCAAGTGAAAATTCCACTCCGTATGAAGATCCAATTGTTGCTACTTCTTCTCCTACCCTAGAGCACCATTTGGTGATAGTGATTTTCCAGCTTCTCGAAGAAGGCCGACTCCCCTTTCCTTGGTCTACAGATGATCCGGATTGTCCAGCATATAATCCATTCTACTATGATCCTGAGGGGGACATTCTTATTCTAGAAGCCATCTTGAATAGTGAACCACCACTTCCCCCTCCAAGTCAAGGAACTTATCTCCCAGAAATCCGAACTGAGCTTAAGGTCTGTGAAAACTATACAGGCCAATTCTTCCATTTTGGGATGAAAACTATCAGAGGTAGAACTCAAGGAACAGCCTCCCCCATCCGAGTAATCATTTTTGGAGGGCGACAACAAGTGTTGTGCCGCCGTCAGGAAATTGCTAAAGAGTTTGTATGTTGAGGAAAATCCCTTCGTAAAGGTGCTAAAAGTCACAAGCGAGCTCTCGCTGGAAACTTTCTGACATTCAGGGTATCAACCCGAATTTTGTACCCACAAATTCTTTATGGAAGAGGACTATGGCACCAGCAGTCCACCTCAAAGAAGAGTAATCCCAAAAATCCACGATGTTTATTAAAAAGGAGGTGAAAAACTTCCGAATCTGTATTGATTTACCTATCTCCGACATCCCTGGGTAGCCCTGTCATTTTTACTTGTTTCCAATTATTTTTTAAACAAATGGAGAAAAACACCACCCCATGTTGTACCAATAAAAGGGAGGAAAAACAGTGGTAATGAACGCGTAAAATGAGTTGATTCCAACTCGATTGGTCACCGGATGGGGTATGCATTGAACTATCGTAAGTTAAATGAAGCCACCAGCAAAGACCACTTCCTCTACCGATCCAGGACCAAATGCTTTGAGAGATTAGCGGGGAATGAATACTACTTGTTTCCTCGCTGGTTTTCTCACGGAAATTTCCAAATCCCATGACCCCCGTGATCAAGAAAAGACTACTTTTACTTGCCCCATACGGAACGTTTTGCCTACCGTCGCATGCCTTCCGGCTTATGCATGCTCCAGGCCCGTCCAACGATGTAGTTAGCAATCTTACATGACATGGTTTGAGAAGACGATGGAATCCAATTAGTACGACTTCTTCGGTCTTTGGGAATTTTTTCCAAAACTGCCTCTCCCGTTTAGACCACATGCTTCAAAGGTGTGAGACACCAACTAAGTCTTAACTGGGAGAAGAGCCATTTTATGTTCGAAAGATGCATTGCCCTCGGCAATAAAGATTTCTAAAAAAGGATTGAGGTTGACAAAGCCAAAATCGATGTCATTGCAAAATTACCTCATCCCACCACCGTCAAAGGAATTAGGAGTTTTCTCGTTCATGCCGGTTTTTTTACCGGCGGTTCATTCAGGATTTCTCAAAAATATCCCTACCAATGACCCATCTCCTTTGAGAAGAAACTCATTCAACTTTTCCGATACTGCCTTCGAGCTTTCCTAAACATTGAAAGATAGACTTACGGAAGCTCCAATCTTGATTGCTCCAAACTGGGACCTTCCCTTTGAACTTATGTGCGATGCAAGCGATTTCGCCATAGGTGCAGTTTTGGGGCAACGTCACGAGAAACATTTTCGGCCTATCCACTATGCTAGTAAGACCTTGATTGAAGCACAAACGAACTACACTACGACTGAAAAAAGAACTACTTCCATAGTGTAGCCTTTCGAAAAAATCAGGTCTTACCTCATCATGAACAAAAGCATAGTGCTTATACTAATACGACCAATCCGCCCTTAAGATCTCCATTTGGCAAAAAAGATCCAAGGCAAGATTGCTCCATGGGTTCTCCCCTCTAAGAATTTGACTTCAAAGTTATTGATACTAAGGAGCCGAGAACCTCGTCAGGCCGATCATCCTGTCAGAGAAAACCCGTTATGAAACGTCATGAATCCTAAAGAGATAAATGAAATGAAAGTTTTCCTCTTGAGACGTTAAATATGGTGACCTTTCGTGGAGATTCTAGAACCCCGTGGTTTGCCGACTTTGCAAATTACCACGCGGGTAGATTCATTGTGAAGGGCATGTCGACCCAACAGAAGAATAAGTTCTTCAAGGACGTGAAACATTACTTCTGGGACGACCCCTTCTTATTCAAAATATGTGCGGATCAAGTGATCAGGCGATGTGTGCACGGCAAGGAAGCTCTCGACATTCTCGAAGCTTGCCACAATGGACCCACCGGGGGACATCATGGTGCAAACCTCACAGCCAAAAAGATCTTTGACTCCGGTTTCTTCTGGCCCACCATCTATAAAGATGCCCACGAGTTTGTCAAGAACTGTGACTCGTGCCAACGTCAAGGAAAAACTTCACAACGTGATGAGATGCCTCAAAACTCCATCCAAGTTTGTGAAATCTTTGACATGTGGGGCATCGACTTTATGGGCCCGTTCCCGTCTTCACGAGGGAACAAGTATATTCTCGTGGCAGTTGACTATTTGTCAAAATGGGTTGAAGCAAAAGCGCTCCCCACCAATGATGCCCGAGTAGTTTGCAAATTTCTGAAATCTCTCTTCGCCAGATTTGGTGCTCCCCGTGCAATCATAAGTGATCGCGGAACCCATTTTTGTAATGACCAATTTACAAAGGTCATGCAGAAATATGGAGTTACTCACCGTCTCTCCACCGCTTATCACCCACAAACAAGTGGGCAAGTGGAAGTATCAAATCGTGGCTTGAAAAGAATCCTTGAAAGAACCATAGGTGAAAACCGTGCCTCCTGGTCGGACAAACTAGATGATGCACTATGGGCTTTCCGCACAGCTTACAAAACACCCATCGGGTGTACTCCTTACAAGCTTGTGTATGGAAAGGCATGCCATCTTCCGATCGAGCTTGAGCACAAAGCCTACTGGGCCTTAAAGCAAGCAAACTTCGATCCTGTAATTACGGGTGATCACCGGAAAGTTCAACTCAATGAACTTAATGAACTTCGTGATCATGCCTATGAGAACTCTTTAATCTATAAGGCCAAAACAAAGAGGCTCCATGACTCTAAGATCAAAAACGTGTTTTCAACATCGGTGATCCGAGTTCCTCTCTTAATTCAGATTAAAGATTTACTTCGGGCAAACTGAAATCCCGTAGGAATGGCCCTTTCAGCCATCACTAATGTAATTCCATACGCACTGTTGAGACTTTCCTCAAGCCAACGGGCCGAATTTCAAAGTGAATGTATCGCGTCAAGCAACTAACTTTGAGGGAACGACCACACATGGTAGTTCCAATCTCCAAACTTTCACCAGAGGATCAATAAATCCTTGTGATGGTCAGCATCGAGACCCTAAACAAGCGCTTCGTGGAAGCACCCCATGCTTATCCATAGTTTGTAATAAGTGTTTGTTGTTGTGTAAGATAGCTTGTCTATTCATTACCCGTGTTTCCATGTTTGTTGTTAATGTCCCATCGATTGCCCCAGGATTGTGAAGACTCTCAGGTTTTGTCATTCATCAAGAGTTTCACATCCTCAGCTTCATTGGGAATACGATATCCTAATTCTGATCGACTAACGTTTTTATCTTTGGCATACCTCATAAACGGCCTTAGGATTAATGTAGTACCCTTCAAACATCGAGACGATTGTTTAGTTCTAGTTTGGGGGGTATCTTCGATTTGATTTGTTGGCCTACAGCATTGTTACCTACGTAAACCCGTTTAACCCAAAATACCAAAAAAATGAAAAAATATAATTTTTCAAAAATATAAAAGTGTTTTGTCGCAGTTTTGCTTTTCTTTGGGTAGAATAAGAATAATTTTTGACTTGATCGGGCGTGTTGAGCCCTAGCTAGTTCCTTTAGGCCAAGCTTTCACGAATTCTATTGCTTTGAATTTTAATAATGTGAAGAACGAGAAATGATAGAGTTAAATATAAGTTTATGTGCCAAGCAAGATTCTTCTAAAAACTTATACAAGTAACTTATGGTTTTCTCTCCCGTGAATTTCTAATCCACCTAATCATACGTGCTCAATTTAATTCAACTAAGTTAATCGATGTTTTCAGAAAAAGCTTCAAATTTGTAACTTGAGTTTTCAAAACGAGATTTTGTAGTGATTTAAAAGATAAATGCCAAAGAAGCATGAATGAAATGTGAATGCAAAAATGCATGAATGTTGAAATTTTGCCAATGAAGCATGCAGTTGATATTATGGAGCAAGTAAAAGATGTGTCGTGATATCCCACTCCGCTAACAACGAGGTGGGGGTTCAAACTAAGACGTCTTTGCTTCTAGGGATTTGGTGTGTCGTGATATCTCACTTGGAAGAAAGGTCTAGGTGAGGGTTCAAACTAAGACACCAATCCTTAGCCATATTAGGAATAAGGTGTTGATGTGATTTCCCACTACGCTAGCAACGGGGTGGGTTTTCAAACTAAGAACACCGGTCGTTGGTTGTGATATCCTGCTCCGTTAACCACGAGGTAGGGGTTCAAACTAAGCAACGCATTCCTAAGCTTTAAAGAACTTATGATTAAGATGTTGAATATATTGCAAAAAGTTCTAAAGTTTAAATCTCGAAATCAAGTTACGAAGTCTTAATAAGTTGTTGCTTTGAGTCATTATTCATTTTGAATTATGACTATGAAAATAAGTTGACCTATGGTTAAATTAAAATGAGTGCACACATTCAATCGTATATCCATGTTGGGAGTTGAAAATTCACAAGTCATAAGTATGAGGGCTTAACATATAAACTTATATCGACAATGATCTTGTTTAATTGCTTAGCTTGGAACTTGTGAAAAATCGAGGACGATGAAATTATCCGTCAGGACATCCGTAGATCACTCTACGGGCCGCTTGCACAATCTATGATCCCAGTTAATAAATAAAGAAGTCAAACTTGTTAAAAAAATGAGAAATCCAAAATATTAGTTTGTAGTTATGTAAATTCAGAAATGGTGAAAACGGGGCTTACGTGTTTACTTCATAACATTGCGTGAGGACACACAATACCTTAGTTTGGGGGATTTGATAAGTGCTTAATTACACATATCTTTTACCTCTAAAAACGAGCTTAAATGACCAAAAACAGACAAAAACTGCCAAATATATGTTTGTTTTGCATTTGTATTGTGCAGGAAGTGGATATCAATAAAAAGACAGAAAACCAAGCCAAAATGACAAAACTGAGCATGGAATGGAAAAGACTGTGCAAAATTAAGGCCAAAGTCCAAAAATGCCAAAGTCAGAGTCAACAGAAGAATCAGCAGTCGAACCGGAGCCGGAACTGAAGAATACTATTGAATGCAATCTTAACCCATCTGATGGGCCGGGAAAGCCCAATAGTATATCTATGAAGACTGTGAAGACCAAATGGGCCCTCAATCAATTACAACAGCCCATTTGTGTGCAATTGACAAAGACTGTGAAGACTTTGAAGGCCCAATCCTAGCCCCAGTTACAGCCAATCTCAGCCATTGTACACACAAAACCCACTCCATAACCTTATTGGGCTTGAAAAAGCCCAATAACCAAACCTGTACCTTATTGGGCCCAAACCCAAACCCAGTGGGCCCAATACAAGCCCAATAACCTTTTTTATAAAACACAAGGACCAAAAATGTAAATTTTAAAACTTTGTTTTATAATTAAAAATGAAAAAATAAAGAAAAAGGGCCAAAATTGCCAAGTTTTGAAAGTTGTTTTATTAAGAAAAATAGGAAAATAAAACACAAGGACTGATTTTGCAATTTTCCCTAACCTTCTTTATTTCTTTTAGTTAAAAACAGCAGGGACCACTTTTGTAATTATCCAAAACCTCTTTGTTTTCTTTTAGTTATAAACCACAAGGACTTAAGCTGCCATTTCCCAAACTCGGTTATAACTAAAAACGGGCCCAAAAAGAAAATGAAAAGAGTGAGAGAGATGAGGGACTAAACTTGCATCTTTTTCAACCTTCTCTTTTAAACCTGCCATCCATAACTGTACCTTAAACCACACCCTGTTTTTACTTTAGTTTTAATTTTTATTAAGTCTTTCTTTGTATTATTGTAATTCAGTCCTATTTAAAAGTTTATGTTGTAAGTTCTTGGAGTTTAAATGAAAAATTAAGAGTTTTTATTTGAAAAGTTGCAAGTAACCATTGTCGAAATTTAAAGCTTTATTTAAGCTCTCTAAAATCTGTTTATCTATTATAAAAATGTGTTAAAGTTGTTAAACACCACTAGTAATCACATTTATTAGCTTTTACTTCATTTAAAATGGTAAAAACCCGAATTTTATATATTTAAGGGAGTGTTTGGTTTTGCCTCAAAATGGGTAATTATGGGATTGGTATGGGTCAAACACACTCAGCCATCTTTGGCTGAGTGTGTGGGCTTATTTAGCAGTAATCTGAGTTTTTAATAAAAAAATAAGTTTTTTTTTTTGAGATCCTTGATATTCTGCCAAAAAGCGATTAAGCCACATGTGTTAAAAAAGCTTAAGCTGTGTAGCAGCTTAAGCACACCTCTGTGCTCATTTTAGTTGTTTCTAGCCATAAAACAAGACCCTTTGTTCTGTCATATAACCATAAGCCCATGTCACCATGTATGCATGTATGCACTTTTCTTGAAAAACAGCCAATTTTAAGCCCAAATATCAGCAGGTAAAAGTCCATCATATTAAACCACATTTTGGAAATAAGCTTATTTATGTCTCTTTTTAATCTGTTTGTGGTTTGTTATGGGTAAAAAGCTTTTGAGTGCTTATTGTGATAAGCTAAAAATGCCTTATGCCCACTGTTGACCTCCCCTGGTGCTGAGCACCAGGGTTAAGCCCACTTTTCTAGCTTATTTCAATAATAAGCAGCAAGTTTTTAGTGCTTTTTCATATAGCCTCTAGGTATCTTTTCTAAGTTTAGCAGCTTATTTTAACTAGTTAGCTTATTAGATTAGCTTAATCTTAGTCTAAAATAGCTCTTTTTCTCTTTTTATAAAACTGTTAAAATAGCTTAATTGTACTCCAGCTTATCTTAGGGCTTATCTAGATAACTTTAGCTTATTTAGGACTCCCCTATCCTTATTAACTGTCCCCCATAAGTTTCTAGCTTATTTGTTGGCTTAAACCCCAAAAAGAAAGAAAAATAAGCTAAAAAGCTTATTTAGCTTTTGCAGCCTTAAAAGCTTAAACTTCTGGCTTATTCTTTGAGATTCAGCTTATGTGCTTATTAGGAAAAATGTTCTCCTAAGTCCCCTTTACAACTTTGCTTTTTTAGCTTTTTGCTAATAAGCTTGTTGGACCCACTTTGCAAATCGGGGTCCACTTCAGGGACCATTTGTGTAATTTCCAGTTTCTTTGTTAACAGTGTTAATGCCTTTAGTTAATACCTTGTTACACTGTTAGTCCTTGTTGCTTTACTCTGTTAGTCCCCATTCCTTTTCACTGTTAGTCCCCTTAGCTTAACAGCAGTTAGTTTTAATTTATTAAATAATTAATTTAGGTTTAATTTTAATTAGTTTAATTACTTTTATTTAAAACAGTAAAATTTGGGCATTTTTATATTTTTAGAATTGTTAACTTTTTCTTTATTTAGTTTTATTTTTTCAGAATTTTTATAACTTTTATTTTTTGTCTTTTTCTATTTTCTTAGTTTTAACTAGTTTTTAATCTTTATAAATTCATAAAAAATCCAAAAATTAATAAAAAAATATTTTTCTTTTTTGTAAAATTTTCTTTTGTCATTTAGTGTCTAGGAAAAATATAAAATTTAGTATAGGCCTTATTTTCATTAAATTTCAGTTTTAGACCCGTTTTACCGGTGCCGTTATAACCGTTTCTTTTCGTTTTAATTCAAACGACCTCCCGTTTTTTGTACTAGTTTTTTTTATTTTTCAAATTAAGTTTAATTAGAAAATTAATTTAATTTTTTAATTTTAACTTAGCCTTTATTTTCATAATTTTTAGTATTTAGTTTTCCCGATACCCTGATTCTGTTCCCCGTATTAATTTAGATTTAATTTTTAGGATTTCCCAATAATTAATTCAATTAGCTTCCCGTAGTTTAAGTTCTATCCATATTAACTAATTTTGTTTCCCGTAGTTTTTAAGATCCCCATTTCCTTTGCTTGTTTTCCCGTAGATTAAATTAGGTTTTATTTAATTAATTTTAGTTGTAATTATATCAGTGTTTCCATCATATATTCTCCATCATTCAATTTCTCATCAAACCAGGATTACTTTCAATTGCAGCCTCGTTGGGACATACGACCCGGGAATATCTCTTCCGGAATCTTTTTATCATTGATTTGATTCTTACTTGTGTATTTTATCCTTTTGTGGAATTTGACCTTTTGCCTTGGTCAAAGGCATTCGGTTAGAATCTACATTAGGGTTGCTATTTAAGTGTATACTATCAGCGAATCAATTTTTGGCGCCGTTGCCGGGGAGGCATTTGCTACGATTTTTATCCAACTTTGATCTGAACTTGTCTTATTATTAATATATCATATTAAAAAAACACAAAAATATTTTTCTTTTCTTTTTATTAGTACATATCATATAAAAATTAAAAAAACCAAAAAAAAAAAAAATCAAAAATATAAAAAATTGTCCATAAAAAATTAAAATTCACTAATTGGTAAAATTGCCAAAATTATAATATTCTCCCTACTAAGAGGATTATCATAATAAGTTCCGGTAACTGCAGAGTTCCCAAATCGAACCAAGATTTAAAACTTGCCTTCTGTGTCCACTTACGATATAATCGGCTCACCCATTCTGATTAACAAACAAATAAAGTGAGGTATAAGAGGGTTGTTTTCCTAGGAACTAACGAACCCGAACGGAGAATAAGCTTCGGCTAGCTATTCCTACTCCCCGCTCACCCTGTGCGTTTTTTGCATTCTGGAGCTACCAGGAAGTAAATCGATTATACTTTTGGCTTAAGTTGTCTATCTCTTGTCCGTTTAAAATAGATTGTGAATATATTTTAAATCCAAAAATCCAAAAAAAATTAGTGTAACTTCTTTTTTTTATTTATTTCCATTTTGTGCATGCGCACTCGATCTCAGTCCCGTGAGCAGCGACCTCCTCCACCAGAAGGACCGCCAGTTGTTATCGAACCTTTTCGTATAGAATACCCATTTGTCAGGAAGAATCCTACCGTAGAGCCCAATGCAGACACATCGAACTTATGGCTCAATTGCTCCAAGCACCCACCGAGGGTACGAGGACGCAATCCATATTCCTGAAATTGTGGCAACAATTTCGAGCTGAAAGCCATGGGTTTAATCAATCTGCCAGAACAAACATTCTTCGGTCATGACAAAGAAGACCCGCATGCTCAATATCCGTTACTTCAACAAGATCACCTCCACAATGAGGGTCCCCAATGCTCCAATTGCCCCTACGATTAAGCTATGCTTTTTCCCATTCTCTATCGAGGGAGGCAAGCCGAATATGGCTAGAAAAAAGAACCCCCTCGATCCATTAAACTGGGACGATCTTGTATCCAAATTCATCAATCAGTTTCTTCCCTCCCTCTAAAACGACGAATCTTCGCTATGAGAAACACACAGATTTCAGCAAGGTTCGAATGAATCCGTTTTATGAGGCCTTGGAATCGTATCAAAGATCTACTTAGGGCAAGTCCACACCATGGAATCTCAGAATTGCATCAACTTGTTACATTCTATAATGCCTTGAACATTAATGAATCAAGATTCATTGAACCTCCGCAGCATGAAAACTTTTGGACCAAAATGCCTCTGCGAATGTTTAAAAATTCCTCGAGATCAAGTCCAAAGTTCGTCAAACACGAGCTAAGGCAGTTTTGTTCCAAGTAAGTACAAACTCTCCCACCCCAAGCTTTTTCATCTGATGTTGCTGAACTTAAGGATATTGTCCGAAGCATGGCTCTTTAGACAAGAAGAACCAAGCTTCGCTCCAGCTCCAGCTCCTGCAACCTGTCAAAACAGTGAGCTAAGTTGTGTTACTCAGTGGTGGTGCCCATTCTCATCAAAACTGTCCAGCCACTCATGGCAACGTTTATCAGGACAACATTTCTGAGTATGTGTCACAAGCCGCTGCAGCTAATTACAACCAAGTAAGCTCCAATTTCCGACCTCAAATGGTTTCAAATCATATTAGACCCCTCCAGGTTTTTCCAACCGTCAGAACTCACCAAAAGTCAATAATGCTATCAATTTCAATCGGGGAATAACTTTAACAAAACCCGGGAGAGCAAATTTCAACCAAAACAGAGGTGGAAATTTTAATCATCCAATTTCAGTCAGAATCAACATCAATAGACCCCAAGGTTATCAGTCTCCAGCTTATCAGCCCCCGTTCCTCAGACACACAGTGTCACCAAGAACGACTTTGACATAACTACGTCAAGGCTAATGATCATCATAAGAAACATGTCAAAATAACCTCCAAAACCAGAGTCAAGCAGCCAAAATCGAAAACAAACAAATTAACAATCAATTGGCAAATCTGACTGAAATGTTTTTGCTAAGTTGTAACTGCCAAAACCGCTTCTTCTACTTCAGGTCAGGGACACTCCCTGGTAACACAGTTACTAACCCTAGAGAAGACTTAGAAGGGTACACTACCCGAAGCGGTGTAGCAATATCAAGGACCATCCAATTCCTACTTTCTTCAGTAGTGAAACCTGATACCCGAGGTGACAAAGGACCAAGGTGCAAACACTAACTTGTTCACAAAGTACTGCACCCGTCCAACTCCGTTAGGTCCTGAACCAATCACAACTCCAGTTCTTGAGCCACATTGTTGCTCCTGTTTGTTTGCTCACCGTGCCAAACAACTATACCTACAGTTTCTCTTCCATATCCTTCGAGGCGTATAATGAAAAAGCCCGTAATACAAGCTAATGACAAATCGACCAAATTCTATGAAATCTTCAAAGAGATAGTTTCGAGATTAGCTTTACTGATGCCTCTTGTTTGATCCCAAATTCGCCTCGACCTAAGAACCTTACTTGGAATAAAGAGAAACTTACTGAAGTGGCTCCGAACTTCCAATGAACCCTGTCCTAAGCTCGAACTTTCGATGAAGAACATTGTTCGGTCGGGTCATCTTAACAAGTTTACCCAGAAAACTTGGAGACCCCCGGCAAGTTCCTTGATTCCTTGTGAATTTCCAGGGATGGATGAATGCTTAGCATTACCGATCTCGTGCTCAGCATTATCCAATGATGCCATTTTCAGTCTGGGAAAAAGCTTTCACTTCTGATCTTACTCAACTTGCATGTCACTCCACGAACTTGCGGATCGATCATTTCCTAAACCAATGGGAATGGCCAAAAGTCATCTCCGTTAAAGTTGGTGTAATTATCACTTTCCAGCCGACTTTGTGGTTGTAGATTTTGAGCCAGACCCCCCGAGCCCTTAATTCTCGGGAGGTGCTTTCTTAAAAACCGTCGTGCTTGATTGATGTCACAAGGTGAATTACTCTTATAATAGGAAGTTGAAGGCCATCACTTACAATTTGTGATCAGGACTTCAAGATACTACGGCCAATTACACTCACATGACGGCAAACAAAGATTGACGTCATCAGATAGGATTGTGAGGAATAATCTCAAGAAGTTCTTGGTTTTACTGATATAATTCGCGAGTGGAAATTCCACCCGTATTAATGATCCAATTGTTGCTACTTCTTCCCTCCTACCCTAAACTCCAATTTGGGGATAGTGATTTCCTGCTCCTCGAAGTAAGCCTGACTCCTTTCCTTGTCCTAGCAGATGATCCGGTATTGTCCACAATAATTCCATTCAACTATGATCCTGAGGGGGACATTCCTTATTCTAGAAGCCATCATGAATAGTGGAAACCACCACTTCCCCCTCCAATCACAGGAACGTTATCTCCCCAGAAAATCCAACTGAGCTTAAGGTCTGTGAAACAATACCACCAATTCTTCCGTTGATGAACCTACTGATTTGAACTCAAGGAACTGCCTCCCCATCTCGAGTATGCATTTGGAGGGCGACAACAATTTACCCGTCATTATTGCTAAATGAGTTGAGTTGAGGAAAAATCCTCTCGTCGTAAAGGTGCTAAAGTCCCACAAGCGAGCTCTCGCTTGGAACTTTTCTGACATTCAGGGTATCATCAAAACCCGGAATTTTTTGGTACCCACAAGCTTCTTTTGGAAGAGGACAATGCACCAGCGTCCTACATCAAGAATAGTAAATCCAAAAATCCACGATGTTATAAAAAGGAGGTTGAAAAACTTTCCGAAGCTGGCTTGATTTTACCCTCTCTCCACAGTCCCTGGTTTAGCCCGATACATTGTGTACCAAAGAAGGAGGAATGACTGTGGTATGAACGAGGAAAATGAGTTGATTCCAACTCTTTGGGATACACGGTTAGGCGAGTGTCATTTGAATATCGTAAGTTTAAATTGAAGCACCCGCAAAACCATTCCCACCTACCGTTCATGGGACCAAATGCTTGAGAGATTACGTGGAATGAATACTACTGTTTTCCTCGCTGTTTCTCCGGCTATTTCCCAATCCCCTTGACCCCCGTGATCAAGAAAAGACGACTTTTTACTTGCCTTACGGAACTTTTGCCTACCTCGCATGCCTTCGGCTTACAATGCACCACAGGCACGTTTCATCGAAAATTTGTATGTTAGCAATCTTTCATGAACATGGTTGAGACGACGATGGAAGTCCTTTTATGGACGACTTCTCGGTCTTTGGGAATTCTTTCCAAAAAACTGAGCCTCACCCCGTTTAGACCACAAGCTACAAAGGTGTGAAGACAACCAACTTAAGTTCTTAAACTGGGAGAAAGAGCCATTTTATGGCAAAGAGGGCATTGTCCTCCGCATAAGAATTCTAAGAAAAGGGATTGATGTTGACAAGCCCCAAAAATCGATGTCATTGCAAAATTACCTCCATCCACCAAACCTGTCCAAAGGAAATTAGGAGTTTTCACGGTCATTGAAGGCCGTTTTTTCAACCGGCGGTTTCAATTCAGGATTTCTCAAAAATATCCCGACCAATGACCCATCTCCTTGAGAAGAATACTCCATTCATCTTTTCCGATGACTGCATTCGAGCCTTCCAAACATTGAAAGATAGACTTACGGAAGCTCCAATCTTGATTGCTCCAAACTGGGACCTTCCATTGAGCTTATGTGCGATGCAAGACTATTTCGCCATAGGTGCAATTGTTTTGGGGCAAACGGTCCATGAGAAACATTTTCGGCCTATCCACTAAGCTAGTAAGACCTTTTGAAGCACAAACGAACTACACTACGACTGAAAAAGAATTACTTGCCATAAGGGTGTATGCTTACGAGAGAATTCAGGTCTTACCTCAACCATGAGACAA
The DNA here is from genome assembly GCA_026074375.1 of Tanacetum coccineum. NCBI lineage: Eukaryota > Viridiplantae > Streptophyta > Magnoliopsida > Asterales > Asteraceae > Tanacetum > Tanacetum coccineum. Next base: position 74,636 of record BQNB010001787.1, on the reverse strand, counting down.
AAATCAGAGTGGCATACGACCATTCCGCCCTTAAGTACTCTTGCAAAAAAGAGCGAAGGCAGATTGCTCGATGGGTTCTCCTCCTCCAAGAATTTGACTTTCAAAAGTTATTGATACTAAAGAGCCGAGAACCTCGCACCGATCATAACCGTCCAGAGATGGAAAACCCGTATGAACACGTCAAGAATCCTAAAGAGATAAATGAAAAGTTTTCCTCTTGAACGTTAAATGTGGTGACCTTTCGGGGAGATTTCTAGAACCCCGTGGTTTGCCGACTTTTGCAACTTACCACCGGGGTGTATTCAATGTGAAGGGCATGTCGACCCGCAGAAAAACAAGTTTTTCAAAGCTTGTTTTAAACACTATTTCTGGGACGACCCCTTCTTGGTTTAAAATTGTGGGGCGGATCAAGTGATCAGGCAATGAGGGGATGCATACAGGCAATGAAGCTCTTTAAATTCTCTCAGCTTGCCACAATTGGACCCACCGGGGACATCATGGTGCAAGACCTCACAGCCAAAAAGATCTTTGAACTCCGGTTTTCTTCTGGCCCACCATCAATAAAGATGCCACAGGTTTGTCAGAACTGTGACTCGCGCCAACGTAGAAGGAAAAACTTCACAACGTGATGAGATGCCTCAAAACTCATCCAAGATTTAGTGACATCTGTGACATTGGGGCATTGAACTTTACTGGGCCCGTTCCCGTTCTTCACGGATGTGAACAAGTATATTCACGTAGGCAGTCAACTATTTGTCAAATGGGTTGAGAGCGAAAGCACCCCCACAATATGCCCGAGTATTTGCAAATTTTCTGAAATCTCTCCGTCGCCGAGATTTGGTTGCTTCCCGTGCAATCAGAAGTGATCGCGGAACACCATTTTTTGTAATGACCAGTTTTGCGAAAGGTCATGCAGAAATATGGAGTTAATCACACGTCCTCTCCACAGCTTTAACACCCACAAACAAGTTGGGCGCAGTGGAAGATATCAAATCGGGCTTGAAAATGAATCCGTGAAAGGACCATAGGTGAAAACCGTAAGCCTCCTAGTCGAAACAAACAAGATGATGCACTATTGGCCTTCCGCACAGCTTACAAAACACCCACGTGTGTACTTCCTTACAAGCTTGTGTATGGAAAAGGCATCCGAACTTCCGATCGAGCTTGAGCACAAGAGCCTACTGGGCCTTAAAGCAAACAAACTTCGATCCTATAATTACGGGAGAGCACCGAAAAGTTCAATCAATGAACTTAATGAACTTCGTGATCATGCCTATGAGACTCCTTTGATCTATAAGCCAAAATCAAAGAGCTCCATGACTCCAAATCAAAAACCGTGTTTTCAACATTGGTTGGATCGATCTCCTCTTTAATTCTCCTTATCTTCTCTCCTGTGGGGATGAAGACACCATATTTGATCCCGGCATTTCAAAAGTGTCATTCTTCTAAGCCGGATGTATCTCATCGGAGTGGAACTTTCATGAAATTCAATACTTATCGTAGTCACTTGAATGAAAGTCCGATGATGATTTTAATTTCCACTTGTTTCCTCAAGGATCCATAAATCCTTGTGATGGGTCAAGCATCGCGACCCTAAACAAGCGCTTCGTGGGAGGCACCCCATGCTTATCATAGCTTATCGTAGTAGTAGTAGTATGTAGTGTTAAATAAGTGTTTTGTGTTGTTGTGTAAAATAGCTTATCTTTTCCATTACCCGTGTTTTCCATGTTGTTGTTATTGTTTATTGTCCAGGATTGCCCGGATTGTGAAGACTCTCAGTTTTGTCATTCATCAAGAGTTTCACATCCTCAGCTTCATTTGGGAATCCGATATCCTAATCTTATCGACTAACGTTTTATCTTTTGGCATACCTCATAAATGGCCTTAGGATTAATGTAGTACCCTTCAAAACATCGAGGACGATGTTTAGTTCTAGTTTGGGGGGGTATCTTCGATTTGATTGTTGCCTGCAGCATTGTTACCACGTAAACCCGTTTTTACCACCAAAATACCAAAAAAATGAAAAAATTGAAAATTTTTCAAAAATATAATAAGTGTTTTGTCGCAGTTTTGCTTTTCTTTTGGGTAGAATAAGAATAATTTTTGACTTGATCGGGCGTGTTGAGCCCTAGCTAGTTCCTTTAGGCCAAGCTTTCACGAATTCTATAGCTTTGAATTTTAATAATGTGAAGAACGAGAAATGATAGAGTTAAATATAAGTTTATGTGCTAAGCAAGATTCTTCTAAAAACTTATACGAGTAACTTGTGGTTTTCTCTCCCGTGAATTTCTAATCCACCTAATCATACGTACTCAATTTAATTCAACTAAGTCAATCGATGTTTTCAGAAAAAGCTTCAAATTTGTAACTTGAGTTTTCAAAACGAGATTTTTGTAGTGATAAAAAGATAAATGCCAAAGAAGCATGAATGAAATGTGAATGCAAAAATGCATGAATATTGAAATTTTGCCAATGAAGCATACAGTTGATATTATGGAGCAAGTAAAAGATGTGTCGTGATATCCCACTCCGCTAGCAACGAGGTGGGGGTTCAAACTAAGACGTCTTTACTTCTAGGGATTTGGTGTGTCGTGATATCTCACTTGGAAGAAAGGTCTAGGTGAGGGTTCAAACTAAGACACCAATCCTTAGCCATATTAGGAATAAGGTGTTGATGTGATTTCCCACTACGCTAGCAACGGGGTGGGTTTTCAAACTAAGAACATCGGTCGTTGGTTGTGATATCCTGCTCCGTTAACCACGAGGTAGGGGTTCAAACTAAGCAACGCATTCCTAGCTTTAAGAACTTATGATTATGATGTTGAAAATGTTGCAAAAAGTTCTAAAGTTTAAATCTCGAAATCAAGTTACGAAGTCTTAATAAGTTGTTGCTTTGAGTCGTGATTCATTTTGGTAATTTGATATGAAAATAAGTTGATCTATGGTTAAATTAAAATGAGTACACACATTCAATCGTATATCCATGTTGGGAGTTGAAAATTCACAAGTCATAAGTATGAGGGCTTAACATATAAACTTATATCGACAATGATCTTGTTTAATTGCTTAGCTTGGAACTTGTGAAAAATCGAGGACGATGAAATTATCCGTCAGGACATCCGTAGATCACTCTACGGGCGCTCTATTCTATGATTCCCAGTTGTTAACAAATAAAGAAGTCAAAACTTGTTAAAAATGAGAAAATCCAAAAATATTAGTTGTAGTTAGTGTAAATTCAGAAAATGGTGAAAACGGGGCTTACATGTTTACTTCATAACATTGTGTGAGGACACACAATACCTTAGTTTGGGGGATTTGATAAGTGCTTAATTACACATATCTTTTACCTCTAAAAAACGAGCTTTAAATGACAAAAACAGACAAAAACTGCCAAATATATGTTTGTTTTGCATTTGTATTGTGCAGGAAGTGGATATCAACAAAAAGACAGAAATAACCAAGCCAAAAATGGACAAAAGGAGATTGGAATGGAAAAGACTGTGCAAAATCAGGCCAAAGTCCAAAAATGGCCAAAGTCAGAGTTCATACTGAAGGATCAGCAGTCAATACCGGAGCCGGAACTTGAAGAATTACTATTGATGCAATCTAACCATCTGATGGGCCGGGAAAGCCCAATAGTATATTTATGAAGACTGTGAAGACCAAATGGGCCCTCAATCAATTACAACAGCCCATTTGTGTGCAATTGACAAAGACTGTGAAGACTTTGAAGGCCTAATCCTAGCCCAGTTACAGCCAATCTCAGCCATTGTACACACAAAATCCCACTCCATACCTTATTGGGCTGAAAAAGCCAATAAACCAAACCTGTACCTTATTGGGCCCAAAACCCAAACCCAGTGGGCCCAATACTAAACCGCCCACAATTCAATTTTATAAACTTTAGGGACTAAAGTTGCATTTTTAAAAGGTGTTTATAAAAGAAAAATGAAAAATATAAGAAAAGGGGCACAATAAATGCCAAGTTTTAAAAGTGTTTTATCAAAGAGAAAAATAGAGAATTAAACACAAGGCTGAATTGCAATTACCCTATCTCTTTGTTTCTTTTTAGTTATAAACAGGCAGGGACCCATTTTTGCTATATTGCCAAACCCTTCTTTGTTTCCTTTTCAGTTATAAACCACAAGGGCCATTTGTGTTGTTTTGAAACTTAATTTATAACTAAATTCGGCTCAAATAGAATTGAAAAGAGAAGAAGAGTTGAGGGACTAGAATTGCACCTTCTCCAAACATTTTGTTTAAACCTGCAACCATAAACCCTGTACACCCCGTACCCGCCAAAACCCTTACCACCCTTTTTCCCCACAGTTTCGAGCCCAAACCACCTCCCAAGTACTCCACAGCTCACTCTCACCACTTCCCACCTCCCCCCCACCCACCCCCCCCCCCCCCCCCCCCCACCCCCCCCCCCATAGTGGCCCTATAACTCTTTCTCAGCCCAAAATCACACAACCATATGTTCCCATCCACTGGCTGAGAATGGTGCAAAGCAATCCAAGGGCTAGGAATGGATGAGGGCCTTTCTACACTCGCAACAAACACAGCCCAAGGGCTTTGAGCCTCTATAAAAGAAGAGAGACCAAGCCAAGACAACACACCATTTTTTTTATGTTTTAGTTTAATCTTAATTTTCAGTATTTCTTTTAAGCATTATTGTAATTCAGTTTATTTCAAAAGTTTTAAGTTGTTAATTTCTTGGAAGTTTAATAAAAGTTAGAGTTTGTGTATTGCTATAATCGAAATTTTTAAGCCTTTATTTTGTTGTTACAATTGTTTAGTCTATTCAAAAATGTGTTAAAGCTACTAAAACAACACCTATAAGCCTTTTCTCAGCCTTCATTTACCCAAAAATCAGTTAAAAATCCATTTTATACATTTAAGGTGGTGTTTGGTTTAACCTCAAAATGGGTCGAATTGACCTTTGTCATGGGTCAAAGGCACTCAGCCATTCTTGGCTGAGTGTGTAGGCCAATTTAAGCCAATTTAGTAACAACTTTTAGTTAAAAAATCATTTTTTATGAGCCTTTTGCATTTCTGTACAAAATTTGATTTAAGCCATAGGCAGCTCTAACCCCCTCAAGCTGCTTAAGCAGCTTAAGAACACAAACTTGTGCTCATTTTATTTATAACTAGCCAAATAAACCACCCCTTTGTTCTGTCTTTGGTTTGGCAGCATAAGCCAAGTGTTTATATATGCATGTATGCACTTTTCCTTTTCTCCCACATGAAAACCTCAACTTTAAAAACCCTTTATCAGCAGTTTTTAAGCCTCAAACAGGGTCAACTTTTGAAAATAAGCTCATTAGCCTCCCCTCTTTATCTGTTTGTACTTTGTTGTGGCTAAAAAGTTCAATTGTGCTTATTTCAAAAGCCCAAAGTAAGCCTTAAGCTCACTGCTTAAACCTCCCCTGGTGCTAGACACCAAAGTTAAGCCCTTTTTTCTAGCTTATTTTAAATATAGCCATAGAATTTTATTGCTTCTTAATATAGCTTGTAGGTAGTTTTATTAGGTTCAGCAGCTTATTTTATTTAGTTTCCTTATTTATATAGCTTATTTTAGCCTCATAAGTACCTTATTTCTGTCTTTTATACCAAACTGTCATTATAAGCTTAAGTCTCTTTCAGCTTATTTTAGGGCTTATTAGGAAGCCTTAGCTTATCATTAGGACTCCCTTAGGCCTAGTAGCTTATTTCTTTAGTTTTCAGCTTATCTTGTGAGCTTAAGCCCCAAAAAGAAAGAAAAATAAGCTGAAAAGCTTATTTAGCTTTTGCAGCCTTAAGAGCTTAATTTTCTGGCTTATTCCCTAGGATTTAGACAAAGTGCTTATTACAAAAAATGTTCCTCTTAAGCCCCTGAATAAGTTTGCTTTTATAAGTTTTGTCTAATAAGCTGTTGGTCCCACCTGTAATCGGGGTCCAAATCAGGGACCGTTGTGGAATTTTGACTTTTCTTGTTAAACTTGGTTAGTCCCTGTGGTTTAGATAGCCCGTTTCTCTGTTAGTCCTTGTGTCCTTTTCACTGTTAGTCCCAAAGTTAACTTTAGTTAGTTTATTTAATTTAATTAATTTAAATTAGGTTTAATATTAATTAGTTTAATTACTTTTTATTTAAACAGTAACTTTTGGGCATTTTTATATTTTTAGAATTGTTAACTTTTTCTTTATTTAATTTCATTTTTTCAGAATTTTTATAACTTTAATTTTTTGTCTTTTTCTATTGACTTTGTTTTTAATTAGTTAATATCTTTAAAAATTCATAAAAAATCCAAACAATTAATAAATAAAAATTTTTTCTTTTTTTATAAATTTTTCTTTGTCATTTAGTGGTCTAGCAAAATATAAATTTAATTGTAGGCTTAAATTTTTCTTAAATTTCAGTTTTAGACCCGTTTTTACCGGGTGCGTTTTACCGTTTCTTTTCGTTTTACATTCAAACGACCTCCGTTTTAGTTCTAGTTTTCTTTATTTTTCAAATTAAGTTAATTAGAATTTAATTTTGATTTTTAATTTAATTTAGCATTTATTTTTCTTAATTGTTAGTATTTTGGTTCCACGATACCTTATTCTGTTCCCCGTATTTATTTAGATTTATTTTAGGATTTCTTTATTTACCTATTTTGTTTCCCGTAGTTTTTAAGATCCCCATGTCCTTTGCTTGGTTGTTTTCCCGTTGTTAAATTAGATTTTATTAAATTTAGTTATAATAATCAGTTTCCTCCATCTATTAAAATTCTATCAAACCAGGATAAATTTCAATTGCAGCCTCGTTGGGACATACGACCCGGGAATATCTCTTCCGGAAACTTTTTATCATTGATTTGATTTGATTCTTATATATTTTATATATATACCGTCAACGAATCATTACACTAGCAGTACTAACTGTGTACTAGCAGTAGTAGACACTTAGCATTTTTCTTTGAAGTTCTTGAGCAGTACTAACACAACTAAGCAGCATTAACTCTGATATGAGCAACAGTAATACTAGCAGCATTAAGAAGGCTTTTAATCCTAACAATCCTCCCCTAAACTTGATATTCTTCTTCAAAATCATCAAGTTTCTTCATTTAAAAGCTCCATAATCACCAGGAGGATGCTTTCAAAACACTCATTAATTCTTAACGCTATTTTGTAAGAGTTATGTAGCTGATATGCCCATTTTCACTAAAATAATCAACCCGTGAGCTTCTTGTTCAGTATATTGTAAATTGTAGGTGGTGTAAGAGGATGTCTCCTTTCTACCAGCATATAAATCTGCATAGACTGCATCATCAAGGAATGTACTCCACAGGAGTCATACAGCTTCCATTCCAACACTTTGTATCCTTATTGATTCCTCTATATTGCATATTCTATATGTGGTTCAAACATTGTTTTCAAATCATTCCATAACAAATAATCCATGCTTTCCACTAGTCTTGTTGATCCATATCTAGCTTTTACCAAAACCTAGTTATAAGTCTTCTAAATCTTCCCCGTCAAACTTTTAAAGATTTCACTACAGATCATGAACTCTGAGACTTTCCATCAAGCTCTCACTATTTGTAATAGCGTTTCCTTCCTTCTTTATGGATCTTCCAACAACAATATTAGGAGACTTAGTAGCAAAGGTCATCATCAATTGCAACCTCTTCTTCAATAGATGACTTCCATTAGACTTTGACGCTTACTGTGTCTTTTTCCCTCATTCTTACCTTTACTTCTTAGGAATCTCTTATTCCAACTCTTCTTTGCTTTTTTTTTTTTCTTCTTTGAACTACCTTCTACCAAGTCTGTTCTAAAGTCAACAAATGTATTCACCCTCTTGAAAGCTTGTCAAACAGCTTTTGAAATAGAATCAAAAGATTTATTTCTTCAAGTCTTTGAGCTTATTCCTTCCATATTCTTACAGGTAAGTAACATGATTTTGCTTGTTGAGCTTGGGGTTGGTGTTTGGTCCTCTTCTTCTCTGCACTTTTAGCAGCAAAGTGCTTTCTTCTTTGCTCCAAGAGTTGTTGAAATAATTTTGCCTTTTCTTCAACAGACAACTCTTCTTGCTCCTCTACTTGCAGTCTTTGAGACAATTCATGATCAGCCTTAATCTTAGCCTGAATATCATCCTATTCTTCAGTTAAGGCAATATTGGCTTCATCCTTCTCCTTTCCATGTCCTCTCCTACTTCATTCAAATTTAGCTTGTAACTTTAAGGCAGATTTCTTCATCAAGCTATTTGAACATTCTTCTTCATAGGAATTCACAGGTTCTTTATCATTATTCTTGTTTCCGTGGTCTGTGATTGTTGTGAAGAAATTGTTGTTCTTGTTATAGATTTACTTGGCTCTTGAAAAACAATCCCTTTTTAACTGAGGATTTGAGTTTGTAATGCTTCAAGTGTTTGAGCCATGTAAATTCTTACAGTAGTTATTGTAATTGTGGTGCAGCCAGTACTAACGTGAGCAGCATCAAACTACTTTTTCTAAAAATTTTCATTTTGGCCCTGCAAAAAAAAACCTTCCTCAACCATTTAAAGCATCCACATCAAACATCTCATTATCAACATCATCTTGAACATTAACTAGGGTAATGTCTTCATCTGCATCAATAGCATTAATCTCCTCCCCTGTTTGGATGCATCCTCACCCAAATCTTCTTTCATCACCAAGGATTCTACCTTAGCTGTAAACCCAATTTGTATAATCTTTTCAGCTTTGAGTCATAAATTATTTTTTTTCAAGCTTCTTGACCCTACTTTTTAAAACTATCAATCTTATTCTGTTGAGTGGTCTTTGTCTTCTCCAAATCAAGAACTCTGGTTTGTAAATTGGTACATAGTTCCATCAATTCATTAAATTTAAGTCTATCCTTATCACTTCGAAGTGTGTTACCTCTTGAGAGCAGTGAATCATTGGAATGTTTAGATACATTCTTAAACCTAGTTTGAGCAATAGTATCCCCTATGGTTTCTTGGCACATGGGACCACCACCTGAAGTAGTTCCTAGGGAACTAGATTCATTAGGTGTTTCCTTGGATCGAATCTTAGTTATGTTACCACTATCCTGCTTTGATTCTAAGCTAGAAGCAGTAGTGGCAGCCCTCACTAAACTGTCACCCAAATCCTTATGGACAGCCTCATCTGCAACATTTTCACTAGGACCACTAGGCTGAGGTACCTGAGTGTCCTTTCTTTTAGGCTTCCTAGGTTTTTGTGTCTTTTGAGCTTGAGTTGATGATTGAGTAATGGTGGGTGTGTGATAGGGATCAGTTGGATTTGCTAAACTTTTACCCAATTCTGATTGGTTTTGTACCACCATTGTTGGAAATAAAGGTGTTACTCTACCAGAAAAACCTTTACCTACCCTTCTCATATTTCTAAAAATCTTCTTAGTATGAGAGGGTGCATTATAAATTCTCTTATGAGTTGGCAGCCCATCAAGTTGTTGAT
>BQNB010001787.1:23127-61179 GCA_026074375.1 Tanacetum coccineum | reverse complement strand
AGTATTTGATGATTTCATATGGACAAATGACATGAACATTTAGAGGACTAAATACATGTAAGATATACGGTACAACACTTGGTGAAATTATGGTGCAAGGTCTTTAAGCAAAAATAAATACAAACTAACTTTATAAATTGAAAACCCTAATTTTATTTTAATACCTACTGTTGGATTCGAACCATAAACCCTATGTTTTATATTTTATAAAAATAGTGCTCTTTACAAGGATCGTGAGCATGTAAGGAACTCGAAAAACGGAATTATAACGAACAAGTTATGGATTTTACAAGTTATATATAAATAAACTTTATAAAAACAATTTTATAAACTGTGATGAACAGTAAAGTTACTGTTCATCAGAGGTAAAAATTCCATAAATATAATATTTTGATAAAAACCCTTAATATGAACCCACGGACATAAAGAACTCGAAAAACGGAATTATAACGAACAAGTTACGTATTTTACAAGTTGTATATAATTAATTTTATAAAAACAAACTGTTATGACACAGTGAATGTTCCCCCCCCTCCCCCCCTTTTTTTTTTTTTTTTACTGTTCATCAGGGATATAAATCTTATAAATATAATATTTTGATAAATTATCTTAATACTAATCCAAGGACATAAGGATCTCGAGAAACGGAACTATAACGAACGAGTTATGATTTAAACAAGTTACGTATAATTAATCTTATAAAAATAGTTTATATAAACTGTAATGAACAGTAATAGTTACTGTTCACCAGAGGTTTAAACTTTATACATATGATGTTTTGATAAATTATTTTAATACGGAGACGTGGACATAAGAAACGTATAAAACGGAGTCGAAACGATAAAGATATGAGGTTTTAAAAATCGCGCGTATTACTTTTATTTTTATACAATCTTTTATAAAACAATTAATTTAATAATGAAATATCATTATTAAATCATACATTTTTACAAATGATGCATTAGTAAATAAAAATAAGATTTTCTTTACGGGTACAAGTACATATACTTTTTAATTAACAAAGTACGAGTTAATTATTGTTTTAACTTTTAAAGAATTAATAAAAACTATTAGGTGGTGGTGTGACTATACAACATATGATGTTTTAATTATATGAAATACAATATACTCATACGGCCTAAAATTAATTAGGTTGCATTCGGATTGCCGAGACGATTCACTTATTTGATTTAGATAATCAATCATTCACTTACGGTGAGTTCATAGCCCCGCTTTTATACAATTACATTGTTTTACAACTTTGGGGTGAGAAACATGCATCATTTTACATTTGGACGCAAGTACACTTTTAAACATATTACGAGTTGGCCTAAGTAGCGAAACCCACTATTGCCCACTATCATGAACTGTCAATTGCTGTTTAGCCGCGCGCGAATGTTATGAATAGATCTATTGGAAATTAACATCCCCGTTCGGCGTGGTAGCGCTCATCAGTTTCGGAGGTACTGAAAACAACGACGTATACATGACGAGAACAAATGGGATGTTACGGTTGAACATCTACATGGGCACATTTAGTGCATTAATTGCTACATTATGTCGGCTTTCGGGTGTCTGAGCTTAGTTTGCACTTGTAATTACTTTTAAGATATGGTTGTGTTTACATGTCTTGCATTGGAAATCTGGTGGTCCTACTTTATATATTACTTAAACCTATGAATTCACCAACTTTATGTTGACGTTTTAAAACATGTTTTCTCAGGTCAATAAGGTACGAGAAACAAGGATACATTGGTGGTCATCATTTTGGAGTCATTAACATTAAAGATTTGATGCATTACATTTTTGGAATATTTGTTATGTCTTAAAATCGTATTTTCATGGATGACCTATTAAGGCTTCGGCTATTGTAACAAACAAGTCTATTTAATCCAATGTATCAATTTTAAACGACTCATATAGAGGTCGTTCTCATATCTCGTGCTATTGATCTATGAAGTAACACTCGCCAACCCATATTCCGCTGCGACCCATTTTGGGGGTGTTACAGATTGGCATCAAGAGCCTAGGTTATAGAGAACCAGGTCAAATGTTTTTTTTACTTGGACTATAACCATTTTCAAACATTGCATCATACAAAAGTTTTTCACGGGACACATACACTATTGAGTTGCATTTGTTAATTATACTAAATGCTTACGTAATTTATATACGTACATACCTTATCATGTATATATACCTACCCTACCTTGCGTATATTTTACACTTGTTTATATAAGAGTTATTATATAAATAATAGAGCATCTCTTAGGACAAAGCATACTATAAACTCGTATGTCCTAAACATTATCTAGAGACATTGTATTATTTAGATGATATATACCATCATTCATTCATAACATCATTCATGTATACCACCAATCATTCATACCATCGCCCATTCATACCGTGATGCAAGCCATTTCGCCACGTCACGTTTATCTTACATACTATACTTACATAAAGCCCTGAATTGTCACAACGCCACGACCACACCTTGTCCTACATTTTTCTTTCTTGCTACTACTACACCATGTGCCGAAGTATTTACTCCATTTGTCATCATATCTGATTCTAACAATGAGAGTACTACCTCACTCATGAGACCCGTACCACCGTCACCTACCGATATCCACTACTGTCATCAGATTTACCACCTTCATCTCGTAAGAGATATAAACCACTTCTCATCACTTACCCCACACCACCACATCTTAGCACTTAGGGTTATCAAATCGGCTAGCATATGGAACCTATAGGTCTCTGGCCCATAGACAGATAGATTAGTCAGTGTAGCTCCATTTGTATTGTATCCCACTAAACTTGAGTAACACTCGGTTGGTAGCATTAATGAAAAGCTTGTACTCTTTTATTCAGGTAAAATGATGTATTAAGTATTAATCTACATTGTTGGTTATGAACATGCTACTGTATGATGTCGATTTATTTATGCCATGGTTGCTCTCACCTTATACCTCTGCATGACGTGATCTCACTTTATATATATGTTGTGATCATAGAGTGTCATGATTTTACCTTGGATGAAATCTCACATACATTTTATTCCGTGCGACCTTCAGGAAACAATGACAACCACAAAGCAAGGGATGAGTTTTGCGGAAGTCGAACAGATTATAGCCCAGCGAGTGGCTAATGCTATCGAGACTATTGCTATCTATGAGACAAAGACCCGCATGGCTCGCGAGTCAACGAACCAGATCAAACAGCAGGAAGGAAAGATAGCAGAGGATACTAACGACAAGAGGAAGTGGAAAGATGATCACAAGGGAAGCTCTAGCCAACAACAAAACAAGAACCTAGGTGATTAAAGACATGCTGTCGGGTTCGAGAAAAACAAGAAAGGCTTGGGGGGGGGTGGGGGGGGGGGCGGGGGGGGGGGGGGTGGGGGGGGGGGGGGGGGGGGGGGGGGGTGTGGAAAACAACCATTGTGTAACAAGTGCATGTTCCACCACACTGGCTTGTGTGCAGGAAAAGGTGGAAATTGCAAACGGTTGGGCCATCAAACTAGACATTGTAGGACCCCAGTCCTCAGAGTAAAACAAAGCCCCTCAGTGACAAAACAGAAAGCTAAAGTTATCTGTTATAAGTGTGGAATACTAGGACATTTCAAGAGTGATTGTTCAAAGTGGAAATTTCAGAAACGTATAAACGAGTACCAGAAAGAAAAAGCTCTCAGAGGCTCAAGTGTCGTAGCAAATAATGTCCATGCTTAGAGAGAAACCCTCTTGTAGTGCCTAGTGAACCATAAGTGGAAACTCTCGTAGACTTTAATTCCAATAGGAAATTGTATTGTACTTTCTTTTGAATTTCGTTGTACGCGTGGATGATTTAAATTATCTATCAAATTATGATATTATGAAAACTTCATCAATTTTATTTCAACTCCCTATGTATTCATGCAAACCACTTACTAAAACATCATGATTTTATGAAACACATCACTATCACACACTAAACTATTTCGCTATCCCTCATAAACTGTTTCCATGGTCAATTTTCAAAACTATCTTGTTATCCATTCATAAACAATTTGTTACCTCAACATAAACTCCTTACAATTACATTATGAACTGTCACGTGATTCCTTTGGAAACTATTTTGTTATCATCTCATAAACGATTTTAGTGTCGTCTCATAAACAAAGCTGATGCCATTTAACAAACTACCCGGTTATCGATTAATAAACTATCATTTTATAAACCATTTTACTATCATTGGCAAACTGTTTTACCATCGTTCGATAAACTAAAGTTCTATAAACTATTCCACAGTCGCCTTGTAAACAATTCCACTATTGTAATAATCTGTCTTACTATCATAAATAAATCAGTTCACTATCGGGTTATAAATACGCATTTTATAAATTGTTTTACTATCACTTTGAAAACTATTTTACTGTTGTAATAGACTATTTTACTATCATCTAATAAGATACCACCTTATTAACTATGTTCTTACCATCACATAAACCATTTTACAGTTACCTAATAACCTATTTGGGTATTACAAAAAAAAATGTTTTACCATCACCTTATAAAACTTTTGCCAACATTTATAAATTATTTCACTTGTGTTTTATAAACAAATTTACCATCACTTGTAAACCACTCAACTAATACTTTGTAAACTAAAGACTAGTTCGTCATTACCTTATAAACAAGGTTACTATCATTATTTTTTTAATTCCCTCACCATCATCTTATGAAGTACCTTCTTGATATCATATATACTATTTTCCAAACATCTTAAAAGATACGTTACTAACACTTTATGAATTACCTTGTCCTTACCTTATGAAACCGTTTTCATCACATAAATTACTTTATTGTCATCCCATAAGTCATTTAGCTATCGTCATATAAACCATCATACGATTTCTCGCAAACCATTTTATTTTCATTCTATCAACAACCATACATCCACCTTGTGAATTATTTTGGCATCTTATAAAACTCTTTGATACTTATTTATGCATAACATAATTTTGACGAAAATAAGCATCGCATCGTTAGCCCTCAAATATACATAACCTGATCACCTATGTATAATTCAGGAAGGACCATGCCATGCTAAGAATAGTCACCATAAAACTTTTGTCAGCAACTAATTTCCTATTTATATCAAGCTTTGTGTACGTATTCATATAAACGTGTTTGACACAAGAAACTAAGTTAGTAATCATAGCAACTAAGAAGACCCTTACGCCATCTCAGTGTTGAAAGTCGACAATATCTTACACTAAATCCTGTCTCAAAAGCCAAGACGCATCATTAGTTTCCCTAGGACAATTCGCCATCAAATTGCTCGCTATTAGAGAATTTACTGAATCACACATTCAACGTTGAAAAAAAAAATGCCATGGAACTTAGTCTTTGTAAAGCCATCATAGGTATGAAGTCCGTTATCACCCCAGAGAAGAGAACGTTATAACTAACGCTTTAAGTCAAAAGGAATAGATAAGACCATTAGGGTATAAACCTTAATCACCACAATAAATTTGAAACTTGAACGATTAAGTTGAGATAACTAAGGAGGAAAATACCGAGGATGAAAAATCTTGGGTGGTATATATGAGGATCGAGTGTCTACTCGGAGATCGACCTGAGATCGGGTTATCATCAACTAAGGGTTCGTGAAGAAGATATTCCAAAGACCGCATTCAGAACTCGATACGGACATTATGAATTTCAAGTTATGCCGTTTGGTTTGACTAATGCACCTGCTGTATTTATGGATCTCATGAATCGGGTGTGCAAACCATACCTGGATAAATTCGTGATTGTCTTTATTGACGATATTCTGATATACTCGAAGAACAAGCAAGAGCATGCAGAGCACCTCAAGTTAATCTTGGAGTTGCTTAAGAAGGAACAATTGTATGCCAAATTCTCTAAATGCGAATTCTGGATCCCTAAAGTACAGTTCCTTGGTCATGTGATCGACAGTCAGGGTATTCATGTGGATCCTGCCAAGATTGAATCCGTCAAAGATTGGGCATCTCCTAAGTCTGCAACGGAGATTCGTTAATTTTTGGGCCTAGCAGGCTACTACCAAAGATTCATTGAAGGATTCTCAAAGATAGCCAAACCAATGACCAAGCTCACTCAAAAGAAGATCAAGTTTGATTGGAGTGACAAGGCAGAGGCAACTTTTCAGTTGATAAAGCAGAAGTTGTATAGTGCACCAATTCTAGCGTTACCTAAAGGAAATGAAGACTTTATCGCTTACTGTGATGCTTCAATCAAAGGGTTGGGCGCAGTGCTAATGCAGAGAGAAAAAGTGATTGCTTATGCATCACGACAACTAAAGATTCATGAGAAAAATTACACCACTCATGATTTAGAGTTAGGCGCAGTAGTATTCGCTCTAAAGATTTAGAGGCATTATCTGTACGGGACAAAGTGTACAGTGTTCACTGACCACAAAAGTTTACAACACATCCTCGATCAGAAGGAATTAAACATGAGGCAGCGCCGTTGGTTGGAATTACTTAGTGATTATGATTGTGAAATCCGTTATCACCCAGGGAAGGCAAATGTAGTGGCTGACGCATTGAGCAGAAAGGAACGAATAAAGCCATTACGGGTTCGGGCCTTAGTTATGACTATCGGTTTGGACCTTCCCAAGCGGATTTTGGAGGCTCAGATTGAGGCAAGAAAACAAAAAAACCTCAAGTCCGAAGACGTAGGAGGTATGTTAATTGAGAATTCAAAGGACCCAGAAAAACCCAAGAAGGAGAAATTGGAACCACGTACGGACGGGACAACGTGTCTAAACAACAGAAGTTGGTTGCCTCGCTACGGTGACCTAAGGGCTCTAATTATGCACAAGTCTCACAAGTCGAAATATTCTGTTCACCCGGGTTCCGATAAAATGTACCAGGACATAAAGCAACTATACTGGTAGCCTAACATGAAAGCTGACCTTGCCACCTATGTTAGCAAGTGTTTGTCATGTTTAAGAGTCAAAGCCGAACACCAAAAACCATCTGGCTTACTGGTACAACCAGCGACCCCTTAATGGAAATGGGAAAATATCACTATGGACTTGTCACCAAACTCCCAAGAACGCAAAGTGGAAACGACACCATATGGGTAATTGTAGACCGACTCACTAAGTCTGCACACTTTTTACCGATGAAGGAAAATGACCCTATGGATAAGCTAGCAAGACTGTACTTGAAAGAAGTGGTCACAAGACATGGGATACCAGTCTTGATCATTTATGATTGTGACCCCCAGTTTACGTCAAATTTCTGGAGGTCATTTCAGAAAGCTATGGGTACTCGGCTGGATATGAGTACGGCATATCATCCGGAGACTGATGGACAAAGCGAAAGAACCATTCAAACTCTTGAAGATATGTTACGCGCTTGTGTGATAGACTTTGGGAATGGTTGGGAAGGACACTTACCGCTGATCGAATTCTCGTACAACAATAGTTATCATGCTAGTATTAAAGCTGCCCCATTCGAGGCACTTTATGGCCGAAAGTGTCGGTCACCTGTGTGTTGGGCTGAGGTCGGAGATGCTCGGCTCACCGGTCCAGAACTTGTTCATGAAACAACCGAGAAGATTGTCCAAATTAAGCAGAGAATGCAAGCTGCTCGTGATCGCCAAAAGAGTTACGCCGATGTGAGGCGTAAGCCTTTAGAGTTTCAGGTTGGTGATCGAGTTATGTTAAAGGTATCACCTTGGAAAGGGGTCGTACGTTTTGGAAAACGGGGAAAGTTGAACCCGAGGTATATCGGACCTTTCAAGGTGTTAGCCAAAGTGGGAACCGTTGCTTATAGACTCGAACTACCTCAACAGTTAAGCAGGGTTCATAGCACATTTCATGTATCCAATCTAAAGAAGTGTTTATCTGACGAGCCATTGGCAGTTCCGTTAGATGAAATACACATTGATGATAAACTCCACTTTGTTGAAGAACCAGTGGAAATCTTGGAGCGTGAGATCAAGAAGTTAAGGCGAAGTCGTATTCCCATCATCAAAGTTCGATGGAACTCCAAGAGAGGTCCAGAGTTCACGTGGGAACGCGAAGATCAGTTCCGAGAAAAGTATCCGCACCTCTTCACAAAAACCGCACCCTCGAAGAATGTTGCATCTTGAGCCTTGGGACAAGGCTCTCCTAACGGGTGGAGACTGTAACATTTCTCATTTTCAGGTTATTTACAACTTTAATAAATTCCATTATTTATTTTTAGAGTTTTACGCGTTCGCTTTTAATTATTATCTTATAGTTAAATCGCGTAAACTAAAAATCAACGTTCAATGTAAACGGACATCAAACAAATTAAAGTTTACATCAAGCAAGTGTTATATGATTATTAGGAGTATAATTTATAACTTTTCATAATTTATTTTTGTTGGTTACGTAAAACGCTTACGTTTCGCAAAAAATTACATTCGGTCGTACCCGGAAGCACCTATACCTATCTACACTCAAACAAATACGCACATTTATACCCAATACTCCAAATTTATTTATTTTGCTCACTTATATCCCTTATAAACCGGACCTAAGCTTATACACAAGAAAGAAATGCAAAACTTTCATTAATCCTTTTTTTACACATGTGAAATCTTACACCAATGTACTTGGACCCAAGTTACTAGAGATTGGCTTGTCACATGTACCCCCCCCCATTTTCAACCGTGGGTTTGCCTAGGGAGGAGGAGAGGTCTTTTGACCTTGTCCTCATACCACTTACACTCCCATGGTTTTCATTTGAGCTTGTTTAAGGTTTTGCTTGTGCTATAAAAGGAAAGTCATAAGTAACTAGCTTATACTCTTTATATTTACAAAAAAAAAATACATCAAACTCCCTCCCCTCACCTCAAAACCCACGGCACACTTTTGGGTTGCTAGGGTTTCATTTAATTTTTGCATCCAAGGTATTCCAAGCATTCAAGTGTTCATTCCAAGGTTACCTAAGACTACTCAAGGTGTTGGCAAGCTTGGATTCGGGTTTAACAAGGAATTATCAAGAAAACTTATTTAGGGTTTTCTTGATTAGGGTTTTGATTTTGAAGGCTTGATTAGGGTTTACATCTTGTGTTCATCATCCTACTTGTCTTCTATAAGGTCTATTTAAAGTATTCAATGCTCATTCATTCATTTTCTATTGTGTACATACTTGTTGTATAAGTTAATCACCACCTAGATTCATTTTTAAGTTATATAAAGTACTTGATGATTTCATATGGACAAATGACATGAACATTTAGAGGACTAAATACATGTAAGATATACGGTACAACACTTGGTGAATTTAAGGTGCAAGGTCTTTAAGCAAAAATAAATACAAACTAACTTTATAAATTGAAAACCCTAATTTTATTTTAATGCCTACAGTTGGATTCGAACCATAAACCCTATGTTTTATATTTTATAAAAATAGTGCTCTTTACAAGGATCGTGAGCTGTTAGGAAATCGAAAAACGGATTTCTTAACGGAACAAGATCGGATTTTACGAGTTATATATATTTAACTTTATAAAAATAATTTTATTCAACTGTGATGGAACAAGTAAAGTTCCTGTTCATCAAGAGGTAAAAATTCACAATAAATTAATATTTTGATTAAATTCCTTCAATACGAAACACTAACGGGACATAAAAAACTCGAAAAACGGAATTATAACGAACAAGTTACGTATTTTACAAGTTGTATATAATTAATTTTATTAAAAAACAAATGTTTTGAACAGTGATGTTACTGTACTTAGGGTTATAAATCTTATAAATATAATTTTTTGATAAATATCTTAATACTAGCCAAGCGACATAACGGATCTCGAGAAACGGTATTATATTGATGAGTTATGATTTAAACAAGTTACCGTATAAGTAATTTTATTCATAAATAGTTTTTATAAACTGTAATGAACAGAAAAAGTTACCTGTTTCTTCAAGAGGTTTAATACTTTATAATAATGTTGTTTTGAAAAATTATTTTAATACGAAAAAAGGGCGGGGGGGGGGGTGGGTCGTGGAACAATAAGAAACGTATAAAAGAGTCGAAAAGATAAAGATATGTGGCTTTTAATAAATCGCGAGTATTTACTTTTATTTTTATACATTCTTTTATAAAACATTTAATTTAATATGAAAATATCATTATTAAATCATACATTTTTACAA
This sequence comes from Tanacetum coccineum, assembly GCA_026074375.1. NCBI lineage: Eukaryota > Viridiplantae > Streptophyta > Magnoliopsida > Asterales > Asteraceae > Tanacetum > Tanacetum coccineum. Next base: position 51,012 of record BQNB010001787.1, on the reverse strand, counting down.
AAGGATGCCATTAGTAAATAAAAATAATTTTTCTTTAGGGTACAAGTACTATACTTTTTCTAACAAAGGACGAGTTATTATTAATCTAACTTTTTAAAAAGGGATTTTTTAATTAAAATACTAATAGTGTGGTGTGACCTATATAACAGGTGATATTTTAATTATATTGAAAATAATTTTACTCATACGACTATAATTAATTTGGTTGCAATTTAGAATTGATGAGAAGATAATACTTACTTGATTTTGATTTAGATAATCAATCATTCACTTACGGTGAGTTCATAGCCCCGCTTTTACACAATTATATTGTTTTACAACTTTGGGGTGAGAAACATGCATTGTTTTACATTTGGACGCAAGTACTCTTTTAAACATATTACGAGTTGGCCTAAGTAGCTAAACCCACTATTGCCCACTATCATGAACTGTCAATTGCTAGTTAGCGAGCGCGAATGTTATGAATAGATCTATTTGGGATTGACATCCCCGTTCGGGTGAGTAGCGCTCATCAGTTTCGGAGGTACTGAAACAACGAACGTATACATGTCGGAACAATTTGGATGTTGCGGGTTGAACATCTACATGGGCACATTTAGTGCATTAAATTGCATACATATATGTCGAGCTTCGGTGTCATGAGCTTAGTGCACTCGTAATTACTTTTAAGATATTGTATGTGTTACATGTCTTACATTGGAAATCTTGTGGTCCTATTTTATACATTTACTAAACCTGTGAATTCACCAACTTTATGTTGACGTTTTAAAGCATGTTTTTCTCAGGTTAATAAGGTACGAGAAACAAGGATACATTGGTGGTCACCATTTTGGAGTCATTACTATAAAGATTTGGATGCATTACATTTTGGGAATATTTGTTATGTCTTAAAATCTTTACTTTTCATGGATGAACTATTTAAGCTTCGGCTATTGTAACAAACAAGTCTATTTAATCCAATGTATCAATTTTAAACGACTCATATAGAGGTCGTTCTCATATCTCGTGCTATTGATCTATGAAGTAACACTCTCCAACCCATATTCCGCTGCGACCCATTTTGGGGGTGTTACATGGTGGGTGCGAATAACGATATTAATGTTTTAGATAATTCTCCGTTATTCGACGACCTATTAGATGACTTAGCCCCTGTGGTTCCGTATGTGGTAAACGGAGTTCAGTATCGTAATGGGTATTACTTGGCTGATGGAATTTACCCGGAGTGGGCAAGTTTCGTCAAATCATTCACGGTTGCAACTGATCCGAAGCATACGTACTTTAAACAGCGTCAAGAAAGTGCACGAAAAGATGTCGAACGTGCTTTCGGTGTTCTCCAAGGACGTTGGGGACTTATTCAACAACCGGCCCGTGCATACGAAGTCAACACATTACGTAGAATCATGTATGCTGGTATCATAATGCATAACATGATTTTAGAAGATCAAAATATGTCGGTTGTTGACTGGAAATATGTGTATTCTAATCCTGCAAGGTCACTGCAAACAGTGTGGATCGATCGATGTCAAACCCAACGTCGTAAAGCAAAAGAATTAAGAGACAAATATATGCATATTAGTCTCCAACAAAACCTTATGAACCATATTTGGGGCGAAGTTAAAGAAGCATCGGAAGAAGATTAGTCGCCGGGGCGTATTTTTTTAATTTTTTTAAATTTCGGTATTGTTTTTTAATGTGTTTTTTTTAGTATTGTAATGTGTATTTGAATTTTATGAATGAAATGATTAGTTTGTTAAAAGAATGAAATAATTGTTTAGGGGTTTTTATGAAAATAAAGAGGTGAGTGGTGTTATTTGATGTTATGATTAGGGAAGTGGTGTTGATGTTAGTGTTATGCTGATGTGACACCAAAAAAATGATATTACCGTGTTACGACACCTGATGCTCTAAGAATAGAAAATGGCTTACTACAATTTTTGTTTTTTTCCAAAATGGTGGGCCTATATTCCATCTCCATCATTCCTTTTAATTTGAAACTTAATTTATAATAAAAATTTATTATTTAACTTTTATAAAATTTTAAAATAATAATATTATATCATTTATATATTTTTTCTCTCTTATTCTTTTTTAAAAACTTTTCTAAATCCAAATCCCAATCGAAATTCAAATCCTAATTCACATCCTTTAACAAACCAAACATGCCCTAAGTGTTCATATTGCAATCAGTTAAACATTAGTGAGTAAAGACATTGTTTTAACGATAAAGAATGTAGTTAGTGTGAATTTTTTAAATTTAGTATATTTTTAAAGTGAATATAAATATTTCGGTATGAATACAGTATCATATGTATTGGTAAGTAATTTATGACAGTGCACGTCAGTGATTTGATGTATATAGCAAGGTTTTTAAGGTCGAGTAACTACTTATGATCGTTTTCATCTTTACAAGATCGAGATCGAAGATCGGATCAGAATCTTAAGATCCTACAATTATGTCATTTCCTTAATAGTTTTGTATTATTTACCAAATATACGAATTATTATATATCACAAACACAAAATTAAATGATTTTTTCATAAGCTGTTCAAAAAAAATATATATGAATTTTTTATAAAAATGTTGTCATAAATTATGATTATGAAATGTTTAAAAAGATTAACACGTCGTTTTGTAGATTGTAAAAAACACAATCCATAAATTTATAGTTTTTTAGTTTGTGGTTCGAGAAAAGTAAGATCGGATCGGATTAGATCTTATGATCCTATGGGTAAGATCGAGATCCTATAAGAACTTAAGATTGCAAAGATCCTATATAAGATCCGGATCGTTTTTGCTTACCAGTATCGTAAAATCGTAAGATCCTAAAATTAAAATCAGGATTTTAACAACCATAGTATATAACATTTCGATTTCTATAACTATGCCAATATCAAAAAAGTTTATCTTATGAACATTGCCCTGTCATAGCACCACTTTAGTTAAATTTTCCTAAAGTCTAAAATAGAGACTTGCCCATTACTATTGATATTCAAAAAGCATAGACAATTATAACAAAATCGTTTTTCTTTCTTAATTAGTATTAGGAGACATTTTAAAGATTTTACCATATTGTATTATTTATTATATTCACTCGTTTTTAACAAGACATCAACCATATTACACTTGCAATTAACTTTTATATATGGCATAATATATTACATAAATTTTTATGCATCAATTTATTTTACAACATAAATCACCTATCTCGCAAATTATATCTCACACGTCTTCAACAAGACTTGAACCCTTAACTTTTAAGTTGAAAAGCACTTACATATCGCTGGGCCAAAAGGCCTTTGATGCATCAACTTTTCAAAAAAACCCATCTAATATTCTGAAAGTTAAAAAGAACATGTTTTGTTAATTAGTGATTGAATTAAGTGATTTATTATATATATACTATATGTTTCGGTTAAAACTACGTCGTTTTGACATGCTTGCTACAGTAACCGGCCTATCGGGCTTTCACTTTGGGCCGGCCCATTTGACTTTTTTTTTCGTTTTGACATACTTGCTACAGTACCGGCCATCGGGCTCTCACTTTGGGCCGGCCCATTTGACTTTTTTTTTCTTTAACTAGGTAACTTTTAAAAAAAAATCCACGGTACAAATTAGAAAACAAAATTACAAAAGTACTTATTTATTTAGATCAAAAAATATCTGCGACATGGACCAAACACATAAGCCCATATAAAAAAAACTATTAAACATGAGACCGAAAAAATAAACCAGCAAAAAAAAAAAAAATTAACGTCCCACAGCATCGCGCTGACAATCACGCTTGTTACAACTAAATATAATAAGGCAACACTTTAAAACCACAACCTTAAAACTATCGTTAATCATTTTTTATAAAGTTTAAAGATTTACTATAAAAGAAATGGTAGTACTATTATTGATGCCTTTTTTACCCTTCTCACGTCCTTGTTACCGATTTTATTAATAGAATAACACAGTATTTATGAAATTTTGCTTCGTATTTTTTTTTCTATTTTTAACTTACTAAACTTTATATTTTGTATTTAGTATTTTTTTCGTTCACTTTATTAATAGGACATAACAATTTTTCATGATGTTTTGCTCTGTATTTTTTGTGTTTTACTACTTTTAACTTATCAAACTTTATATATTCTGGTTACAATTGTATAATAATAATAAAAAACTAAAAAAATTAAGAAATATCCAATCCCTAAAGGAAATAGAAATAAAGGGTACATTTGTACCAATATATTCAAAAGGGTATAAAACTACAAAAGACACAAACTTGAAGGGCTCTTCCTATTAGACAAAAAGCTGCACCGTTTTGATATTTTAACATTTCATTACACACTTTACCTTCTTTTTGATGATTCATCACCTGCTACTTCGTACACTGTCCACCGTTTTCTTCATTTATTTATTCCCATAAATCTTCCTCAAAATCCCATAAATCTTTTCCATTTTTATCAAAAAATTATCAGAAAAGATCTAAAAATACACCAAGAACAAAACCAAACCCTACTTCATCAAGAAACAAAAAAAAAATAAAAAAATGCGATCATCATCACCACCAGATGATGGCAGGAAAGACTTGGAGAAAGGTACAAATGGCAATGCAAGTACAGCTAGTAAAGAAATTGGGCTAGCTGGATATAATACTAGCTTTCCTGGTAACCCTAACCCTAACCCTAATAACAAAGTATGGAGAGATTCTAGCTATGATTTTAGCAATGATGGTAACAAGTTTGACTTCGGGACTTCAGACTCGCCTTCTCCACAGCAGTCTCCAGGGTTACCTAGGATATCTGAGTCTCCTAATAACTATGGGATATTAACACCTAAAGAAGTTAGGGTTTCTTTCCATGAAGAAGTTGTGGAGCCTCAACCAGTTAGACAAAGGTCTAATGGGAGTGGGAGTAATACTAATGCTAATGGTGGTGGTAATGGTGATGAGGTTTTGATATGTTCTGGTAATGCTTCGTTTAGGCGAAAATCGACTTTGTTGAGGACTAAAACTAAGTCTAGGTTAATGGATCAGCCTGAACCTGAGGTTGGGAAGTCGGGTAGGGTTTCGAAATCTGGGATGTTAGGAAGGGGTAGTGAGATTGATGATGAGGATCCGTTTTTGGATGATGATTTGCCTGATGAGTATAAGCAGTTGAGGTATAGTAAATGGACTTTACTTCAATTGTTAAGTTTGGTATTGATAGTTGCTGCTTTAGTTTGTACTTTAACTATTAAGTTTTTTAAGCATAAGAAATTGTATGATTTAGAATTGTGGAAATGGGTGGTTATGGTATTGGTTTTGATATGTGGGAGATTGTGGTCAGGTTGGGGGATAAGGGTTATTGTTTTTTTGATTGAGAGGAATTTCGTATTGCGGAAAAGGGTTTTGTATTTTGTTTACGGGCTGCGAAAAGCGGTTCAAAATTGTGTTTGGTTGACTTTGGTTTTGATTGCTTGGCAACTTATATTTGATTCAAAAGTTGAAAGGATGACACACGGGAAGGAAGTTTTGCCTTATGTGACTAAGGTTTGGGTTTGTCTTTTGGTCGGTACGATTGTTTGGTTACTTAAAACATTGTTGGTGAAAGTACTTGCATCTTCTTTCCATGTGAGTACGTTCTTTGACCGGATTCAAGAATCTTTGTTTAATCAGTATGTAATTGAGACACTTTCTGGTCCACCTTTGCTTGAGATTCAACAAGAACGGGAAGAGGAAGATAGGGTGATGGAAGAAGTTCAAAAGCTTCAGAACGCGGGTGCCACTTTACCCGCAGATCTTAAGGCAAATATATTTAAGAAAAGTGGTAGGTTTATAGGAACTCCCAGAACCGGTACTCCCATGACGGGTAAAAGTGGTAAATTTTCAGAAACAACTACACCTAAAAAGGTGGATGAGGGCATTACTATTGATCACTTGCATCGGTTGAATCGGAAGAATATATCAGCTTGGAATATGAAAAGGTTGATGAATATCGTTCGTACGGGGGTATTATCTACATTGGATGAGCAATTAGAAGGTTCAAGAGGGGATGATGAGGATGACACTGCAGTACAAATTACGAATGAAAAGCAGGCTAAGGTTGCAGCAAAGAAGATATTCATCAATGTCGCAAAACAAGGCTCCAAGTAAGTCATTGTTCTTAATTTAAATTGTGGGACCGGTTGATCTTGTTTATGTTGTAAACAGATAGTCAATTGTCTACTGAATATGTGAACTAAAACTTAAATATGAACTTGGTCAACCCATAGGTGTTAGGTAGTGGCGGAGCCGGTTAATAAATTGGGGTTGGTGGAATTCACAAAGAAAAAAAAGAAGCGATTTTGACTTTTGTTTTGGGTGAGCTAAAATTCAAAGTTCAGTATCATTGACTGCACCTGATTAGCCTAAAGATAATTTGTTTATATCTCCCATGAATTGGAATTATGAATCACATATTTATGATAGGAATTTGGATTATTTGGTTCACGAGTGATCCCATATTGGATGCTGGTTGCAATTTTACATTTGCAGTTTTTGAGAGACCAGCAAATTCTGTCGAAAGAAGGGTGGTCATCGTTTGCATTCCAATTCCAAATATTTAATTACAACAAAACGTGAAATCACTGATGAATAGAATTACCATTCCGTTACATACCGACCAAACACTTGTGTTCGTTTTGATCAATGTTTTACCTTATCATATATATTGCGTGGACAGGCGTATATATTTGGAGGACTTGATGCGTTTTCTGAGAGAGGATGAAGCTTTGAAGGCTATACGGCTCTTTGATGGAGAATGTGAAACCAAAGGAATAAGCAAAGGATCTCTCAAAAACTGGGTGGTAAGAATGTTTCTCTTAATCATAGAGCTGGCAAAATGGGTGGGTCAGGGTTGGATAACCCGCAATCTCTGGCATAAAAAAAGCTGAATATTTAAGTACAACATGTTTAAAAATATACACGTTTGACATGTTAGATATGTAACATAACATTATTCGACTCATTGATAACTAAATGGAGTGACATTTCCCACCTATACAATCTAATGATCGGCTTCTTTCTAAAAAAAATGATCTGTTTTATTGGAATTTGTTTACAGGTTAATGTATTTCGAGAACGGAGAGCTCTTGCATTATCTCTTAACGACACTAAGACAGCTGTAAACAAACTTCATCAAATGTTAAATGTAGTTGTGGGTATCTTAATAATCGTGATTTGGCTTCTTATACTCAAAGTTGCAACTACACATTTCTTCATATTCCTAAGTTCGCAGCTGCTTTTGGTTGTGTTTGTGTTTGGTAACACATGCAAGACAACATTTGAGGCCATTATTTTCTTGTTCGTTATGCATCCATTCGATGTAGGCGATCGTTGTGAAATCGACACTGTTCAGGTAAACAATTTTCGAAGTAGACATGTCGACCCACTTCCTTACGAACGTGTCGATTTAGGCTATGTTTTATTCACGTGTGATTGTGTGTTAAAACTTTTAGAAGCATGACTAGATATGTTTTGGCCTTCCTTAGATGTATGTCGATATTATGGACTTTATTCTTCACGTGGTTGTAATTCTTAATGTTGGTGGTTGCAGATGGTAGTTGAGGAGATGAACATATTAACAACGGTGTTTTTGAGGTACGATAACCAGAAAATTATATACCCGAACAGTGTCTTGGCCACAAAACCGATCGCGAATTATTACCGTAGTCCAGATATGGGAGATGCTATTGATTTCTGTATCCATGTATCAACTCCTGTGGAAAAGGTTGCTTTGATGAAGGAGCGGATAACAAGGTATGTGTTGATACTCAGCTTTTCCTTGGGGCCGTTTTTTGTTTTTTATTATTTTGTACAATCACTTGGCCCTCTTGATACACATATGTCTAATTTGGTTAGGCATATTAAAGTTAGCTGTATTTTCTCAGTTAAGCTTTGAGTGGATCGAAAAACGTTTATTTATTATGCTAGTCTAAGTCTTGATTAGAAAAAAAGTATATACAAAATTTAATCGTATTGACAAATATACGTCAATGTTACATTAGAAAATTCCACCCATTTGTTAATACCCCCCCATGTTATATGTATGAAAACACTACTAAAGGGTTGAAACAAATACATATATATGTTCATACAGTAATTATATTATATATCAAACAACTTGTATTGTTTAATGTCAAGTATGCAAATGCTGCAATGTCATTCTTGTTTGAGATTGTCAAGATTGAACAAAATGATCGGTAATTGGGCGGGTTTTGGTAAGGGGTTAATAGGTTGGCCAAACCTACTAATAGTTTTTAATATAAGGATTAGTTGATTTGTTATATATGATGTCACCTTTTATTATGACAATAACATGCAACCATTCGTTGAGGCTTTAAAATTTTGAACACACTTCGAATGACTTATGGACCCGTTGGGCCCATTTGACCTTTTCTTTTGTTTTTCTTTTGGTTTAAATCTTTTATCTAGCGTGTTTGACTGATTGTAGTTCCAACATAACCCATTTTATAGGTTATTCGGCCAATAGTGCCACATCTAAGTTATCAATCAGATGCTTCCCTTATTGTATTAGTTACATCATAATTGCTTGATTTTATTGTAATGATATAACATGAATCATATATAACGGTTTCTTGTAATTGCAGCTACATTGAGAATAAGAGTGATCACTGGTATCCTGCACCTTTGATCGTGGTGAGGGATGTTGAGGACTTGAATAGACTGAAGATATCAATATGGCTATCACACCGTATGAACTTCCAAGACATGGGTGAACGATGGCAAAGAAGAGCACTTCTTGTTGAAGAAATGATCAAAATTTTTAGAGACCTTGATATTGAATACCGCATGCTCCCAGTTGACATCAATGTCCGTAACATGCCTTCTTTGGCTTCAAATCGGCTTCCCTCAAACTGGACAGCTTGCACAAACTGAGCATGTGGTTAAGTTTTAAACTATTTACTTTCTTATAGAACCCATTAGGTGTAGTTTGCATTACATTGCCATTTGCATTACATGGTAGTATACTTCATCTATATGTGAATACCTGGAAGTTTCTTGAAAGAGTAAAATTGTGGGTTTTTGAGCCTGTTTCCTTGGTTCATCTGTTTCGTTTCTCTATATTGATCGGGTCTTTTTTTTCCCCTTTTCTTGCAACTATACTAGCCCTATGGAAGGTAGACTATAGATGGAGAAAGAAAATCCCAACCAAATGTAGCATAATGTTTTCGTTTCTTGCAATTTTTTTCTCCCGGCAACATCATGCAACACATGTTAGGAATGGGCGGTGAACAAGTTACTGTATGAGTGTAGATGAAGCCTTTAAACCCTTTTGTGTTGATAAGTGTGTTTTGCGATCCTTTCACCGACTTATTCACAGGGCTATAGCTCACCGTTAGTTACACATGTTCTTTCTAAGTTTGGTGTTATTAGAGAATGACTAATCAATAATTTGTTCCGAGGTTAATTCTGAGAACATCGTCCCTAATGACATCATTATCCAACTTCTCGTCCTTTGCCAAACGCACTTTTCAACGATGCTTGAAACTACTTGTGGCATGGGATGATGCACCACAATCGATAGTATAGGATTCGATGAAATACTCAATGAAATACTCGACGCAACAAATTAATGCTCCAACATATTCTTCAGCAGCCACATTTAAATCATTATCCTTCCCGTTACTAGTGTCTAGTGATCACATTGTGCATGTTTTGTTGGCTTGGCTTGGCTATGTCTTGGTGCTGCTGTGTATTTCATTTGTAAACTATACAGTTTCAGGGGAAGCATAAAGAATGCGACATTTCATGCAATGAAATAATTGAGAATGGTGAACTAAAGCTTATGAGGTTAAAGGTTAGAGAATCTCATATGGCATGTGGAATTGAACAAAAAAATTCTAAGACTTTTGTAGAGTTCAAAGTTGAGGTGACGCCTTGCTAGTTTCTAAGTCTTGTTCATGGCCTGTGAGGATGTAAGAGGCAAATCTTGGATTTGATTTAGTTTCTGGTTTAGAAAATGTAGCCTTTTCTTGGTGAACTCACTCAACGGGATCCTTAGCTAATGATGATGCCTCTCTGGGGTTTATTACCAGTTGCTATGTGTGTGAGGTAAGGACGTTAGCTGTACCATGGTGATTGGCTTAGCAAATTCGCGAATAGCCGAGGAAATGCAGTTATTGGCTAAGTTGATCTTTTGAGTTTATGGCGTATTTGGTGTTCTAGCTTTCTGTTATGGAATGTTGGTAGTATTTCGGTTTATGTTCAGTAGTGAAGTTACTATGGAATGTTTGTTTTTATTCTGCTGCAGTATGGGGTGTTTGGGCATGTCCATATTTCCTCATAAGTCATGTTTGGAGTTAATATATACTCACCATTTTCACCATAGAAAGAATTTAGTGAAGTTCAGCATAGTTTAACATATGGAGTGTACAACTTTGAAAGCAATTTTATATTCAGCAAATATTAGTTGAGGCAGAAATTAATTGTGCCAAAACAAGGTACGATCGCATTATCCGCAAGCGCATGTTTCATGTTTCTGATACGATAATTGATCTGGTTAGTATTAAACGAAAACTTACATTCTTTGATGTTGCAAAGATATTACATGCTTTGATGTTGACTGAGATATTCTGTATAGCTATTTGGTTATATTATTCTCCCAATACAAAAAGGTTGGTTCTTATGCTGGAGTTCACCTTTTTTCTAGTTTCAACTTTATTCTCTTATTCTAGCTAAATATCAGTAGTGTATGGCTTGTCATTTTTTTCCCTGTTTTATCAACGCGGTGGGTTCACTTGTGTCTCACAGAGTATTGGCCTTCATATAGGCCACGTCGCAAAGATGCATATTGTTTCCATCGTTGGCACTAATGTCATCTCAATAGATACCAATTCTTTGATCTAACCAAAAGTGTGGTTCTGGTTTTCAATTGCAGTCACTCAAAAGAATGTTCATGCTTAAAATTCTCACGGACAAACATGTTTCATGCTTTGTGTTTCTGTACGAATCAAAATCATGTTGCATCCACAAAAGAAGCTACTCATGTTTTCTCATTCACATAGCTTTTGTTTTGGGTATTTTATATCCTATAAAGGCATCAAATTCACCACCTTCTTTTGGTACTTCTAGTCTTTTGCATGGCCCAATTCACAAGCTCAAACAAAAACCCACTAACCGAGGTTCTTGTCAAGGTTAAAGATGATGCACCCCTTGAAGAAGTGTCATGGGATCATGCTTCAGCTGAGACTGTTTGCTCCATACCTTTTAATGACCCATGTCGGAAGGTGAAAAGGAAGCCCGGTCCTAAGAAGGACTACACCTGGTTCTCGGAGGATGATTTCAACATAGATTGCGTCATCCAAGAGAGAAGCCAATTAAAGACGAACCGACTTCTAAGAATAGCACAATGGGTATTGCTTGTGTTACTTTTAGCAGCACTCTTTTGCACACTTTCCATTTCTGTATTAAAATTGTTAGAGGTGTGGGACGTTCCCGTCTGGAAATGGGAATTACTTCTCTCAGTGATTATTTGCGGGAAACTAATTGCGGGTTGGGGTGTAGAAGTTGCAGTCTCGCTAATAGAGTCCAGATTTCATTTGAGAATCGGTGTTTTGTATGTTGTGTATGGGATAAGGCAGTCGATCCAGAATGTTGTTTGGTTGAGTTTAGTCACGATTGCATGGCATTTTGTTGTGACGGACAAGAGCTTAAACAACAGCAAGGATGAGGTTCCTCGTATTTTAAAGAAAGTCATGCTATGTTTACTTGTGGGTACACTCATTTGGCTTCTAAAAACAATTATAGTCAAAGTTCTTGATGCTTCTTTCCATTTGATATCGTTCTTTAGACGAATTAGAGTGTCACTATACAAGCAATATGTGATTAAGATACTCGGTGGGGATCTAGTTGAGGGTCGAAACCGAGAGGAAACATGTGGGAAGTTTTCTAGGCACGTGCTTGGAAAGAAGAAGCTAGTGGCCATGAAAGTGAAACGTATGATCGAAATTGTACAATCCGGGGATTTACCTTGTTTGTCAACAGTGGATGAGGACCTACCAGTTCGATCCGATGAGGAGGACGAGGATGAGTATACGTTACGTGCAAGATATGAGCATGTAAAATTTCTTGCTCGTGATATATTCCGAGGGGTAGCTCAGCAATCCGAGTATGCACTCCCACTATCTTTTATTAACTTGTGAGAAAACCTCTTGTGGGGTGTTTGACTATGCGTTTAAACTAGAACCGGTAAAATGGTTTGATAACGGGTCAAAACAGGCCGGCTGAGTTGAACCAAATGCTTTTTTGCAAATTTAGCGTACGTTTTAAAGATAAATAAGAGTTGGATATTTTTGTTCTTTTATCTGCAACAAAACATGTCATTTTTTCATTTGGTCTCTCTCAGATTTATATCAACATTTGACTTAGCGATTTGTGAATTTTAAAAGGTGTATCACTATTGAAGATCTGAAGCATCGGTTAGGCGAAGATAAGCTTACAAAAGCGAAAGAACTGTTTGCTGGATCAATGTGCAAAGTGGAAATAACCGAGTCTGGTTTCACTCATTGGATGGTAAATAAAATGCTCTTCAAAACACTTTGATCTCTAATAAACAGCGGCGCCAGAAACTTTCATATATAAACTGACTTTCGTTTTTATTCATAAAGATGGAAGCACATACAGAAAGGAGGACTCTAGCTTTATCAGTCAACGACACAAAAACAGCAGTGGATGATCTCCATCATATAATGAACGTGATCGTAACTATCATGATTTTGGTAATCTGGCTTATCATCTGTGGTGCCCCGGTTACCCAGTTCTTGATATTTGTCACAACCCAACTCGCTTTAGGTGCATATGTATTTGGTACCACTGGGAAGACAGTATTTGAGTCAATCGTATTTTTGTTCATAATGCATCCCTATGACGTTGGTGATCGCTGTGAAGTGGATGGCACTCAGGTAATTAATTAGTAATCCTTCGTTCTTGTGTTAGATGCTGCAATTTCAACCCATTTACTGTTGTGTGAGTCGATCATATTTTTGTTGGTTTCAGATGATAGTGGACGAGATAAGTATTCTGACAACTGTGTTCATGAGACAAGACAGCCAGAAAATTATATACCCAAACAGTGTGTTGGCTACAAAATCAATTGGTAATTACAGCCGCAGTCCTGCAATGGGAGATGAGATCAACTTCTCCGTCAACATCTATACGCCATGGAACAAGATCGAGGAAATGAAAAAGGGAATCAAAGAGTATGGTCCAACTTGCGTTCTGTTTTTACATCTAGTACCTAATATAGCCATCCGCCAAAATTTTCTATAATACTATATAACGGTCTCATGTTATCTATCTTAGGTATGTCATCAAAAAGAGTGATTACTGGTTTGATGATGTAACAATAGTTGTGAAAGGCGTCGAGCACATGAACAGGTTGAACATGGTGTTATGGCCGAAACATGTGGTAAATCATCATGACATGACACAACGATGGGCAAGAAGAAGTGAACTGATCTTAGAGATGATACGGGTGTTTGATGAGCTCAACATTGAGTACAACTTGCCTCCTCTTGATGTGAATGTCAAGAGCATCGGCGGAGTTATATCTTATATGCCTCCCACTTGAATGATCAAGAACTTATTAGTATGTCATGTGAGTGATTAATAACAAAAATGTACGCAAATAAGTCGTAGAAGTAACCAAAAGAGGCCAAGTCATGTGTTACTAAAACGACTAATACATACTTTCGAATAAGAACTAGACTGTACGAGGAATGGTGATGGACCGATGGAGCCACGTTGGGCTTTGGATGGGCCATGGCCAACCCCATCTTTTGTACAAGTACTAGTAGTATATATGTTCTATTGACAAAATTTTCTATCAGCCCGCCCAAATTAAGCCCATGCACATGAATATTAGAAAATTTTGTCCAATTTACTAACTGAAACTGAAACTATGGTTTAAAGATGACGGAAGTTCAATTGTCAATTCACTTTTTTCGAAAAAAAATTTCCGTTTCTGTTTTGGCCTACCCGAGCTAACAATCCTGGCTTCGTCATGCTGATTAGCCAAACCACCCTGTACTAAATTGGTAATGTGATGTTGATTATGTCACTGGATAGCGATTAATATTGTCGTTCGACATGGGAAAAACTAACATGTGTCCGTCGTTTTGATTTCTTTTGTTTCAGTTGCTGCAACTAGGGGTGTCAGTAGGGTCGGGTTGACCCGACCCGAACCCGAACCCGAACCCAATAACCCAATATTGTTATCGGGTCGGGTTCGGGTTGAGTTATTTACATTATCGGGTTATCGGGTCAACCCGATAAGACCCGACAATTAGTCTATATTTTTTTTTCAGAACAAAAATTAAAGATACTATCTATATTTTTTGTTTTTTTTGCCTACTGATGAGTCAAAGAACAATTATATTTCATCTTATACTTATATTTACATGTTTTTCTAGCATTCTATTTCTATCTAGCAATGTGATTTGATCCCCTTTAACAGCTCATGTGTTTTGTTTTACTCCTGTATTGTTACTCCTTTGTTGTTATTATTTATTACTTGATCAATAAGTAAGCTAGATAAACATTGTAAAGATTTATTTAAAGCGTGTAACAAACACTAAGCGTCCCGTTCTTTTTTTCCCTCAAAAAAATTTTAAAATAAAAATTTCTTTTTTTTCCCTCGGAATACCCTCTCGCACTGTTGGAGTCATCGGTATGTTTTTTTATGAATATATTTTTTTTAACAGTTAGTTTTTTTTACCATTTTTTTTCCTTTTTTTTTTCTCAAAAAGTTTTTAAAATAAAACTTTTCTTTTTTTCCCTCGGAATACCCTCTCGCGCTGTTTTAGTCATCGGTCTGTTTTTTTATGAATAAAACTTTAAGTTTCCTCAAACTTTGCGCTGCGCTAATCGTCCCGCAACGGCGCACGGTCGCAATTTTTTTTTTTCCTTTTTTTTTCAAAAAATTTGTATATATATATATATATATATATATATATATATATATATATATATTATATATTATATATATATATACAAAAGGCAGACGACCCGGCCCACGGGTCACATTAAATTTTTTGACCCGGCCCCACCCCCACATTAATGAAAGGTTTTTTTTTTTTTTTTTTGTTTTTTTTTAACAGTTACTTCTTTCTTTTTTTATCATTTTTTTTCTGAATTTTTTTTAAAAATAAAACTTTCCTTTTTTTTCCTCGGAATACCCTCTCGCGCTGTTTGAGTCATCGATCTGTTTTTTTATGAATAAAACTTTAAGTTTTCTCAAACCTCGCGCTCCGCTAAGCGTCCCGTTCTTTTTTTCCCTCAAAAAATTTTTAAAATAAAAATTTTCTTTTTTTTCCTCGGAATACCCTCTCGCACTGTTGGAGTCATCGGTATGTTTTTTTATGAATATTTTTTTAACAGTTAGTTTTTTTTTTACCATTTTTTTTTTCTCAAAAAGTTTTTAAAATAAAACTTTCCTTTTTTTCCCTCAAAATACCCTCTCGCGCTGTTTTAGTCATCGGTCTGTTTTTTTATGAATAAAACTTTAAGTTTCCTCAAACCTTGCGCTGCGCTAATCGTCCCGCAACGACGCACAGTCGCAATTTTTTTTTTCCTTTTTTTTTCAAAAAATTTCTATATATATATACAAAAGGCAGACGACCCGGCCCACGGGTCACATTAAATTTTTTGACCCGGCCCCACCCCCACATTAATGAAAGGTTTTTTTTTTTGTTTTTTTTAATAGTTACTTCTTTCTTTTTTTATCATTTTTTTCCCTTTTTTTTTCTGAATTTTTTTTTAAAATAAAACTTTCCTTTTTTTCCTCGGAATACCCTCTCGCGCTGTTTGAGTCATGATTGTTTTTTATGATATAACTTATGTTCTCTCAACCCTCGCGCTCGCTACAGAGTCCCCGTTCTTTTTTTCCCTCAAAAATTTTTTAAAATAAAAATTTCCTTTTTTTTTCCTCGGAATACCCTCTCGCACTCATCGGTATGTTTTTTTATGAATATTTTTTTTTAACAGTTAGTTTTTTTTACCATTTTTTTTTCCTTTTTTTTTTCTCAAAAAGTTTTTAAAATAAAACTTTCTTTTTTTTCCTTCGGAATTACTCCATCTCGGCTGTTTTCAGTCATCGGTCTGTTTTTTTATGAATAAGAACTTTATGTTTCCTTAACCTTGCGCTGGCGTAATCGTCCCGCAACGGCGCTTTGAAGTACGGTCGCCAGGCGCCATTTTTTTTTTCCTTTTTTTTTCAAAAAATTTCTAAAATAAAATTTTCCTTTTTTTTCCTCGGAATACCCTCTCGCATGCATTAAATGGCCTTTTGCATTTAGTGTCCATTAAATGCACCGGGTTGACCGGGGTGCATTTAATACGCCGGGTCAACCCTACCCGGTCCGATCGGTTTTTTTTTTTTAGAAAAAAAAATGTTTTGTTTTTAAATACTCTCTCGCACTTTTTGAGTCATCGGTCTGTTTTTTTTATGAATAACAATAGAACTAACCACGCGCTTCAGGTGCATTAAGTTGCATTAAATGCACCGGGTTGACCCGACCCGGTCCGAACATTTTTAAATTTTTTTTTAAATTGTTTTTTTGCTTTCTTTTCCAAAATATTCACTCGCATTTTTTCAGTTATCGGTATTGTCGGGTCGACCCGACCCGTTCCTTTTTTTATTTACGAAATAGCCCCTCAAATATTTACGAAATACCCCCTCGCACTATGTGTTAAATTACGAAAACTACCCTCATTTTAATTTTTTTTAATAAAATTCCCCTTTCCCCACTAGCTGTTGACCGTTAGTTTTTTTTAGAATGCACCAAAACAGTGCTTGAAATCGGTCGTTACTTAACGATCTTTAAATTTTTTTTTTACAAAAATATACCTTCTAACACGTCCAACCAAAAACACCGGCCGCCAAACATCCCGCAGTTGAGCGTGGGTGAACCTAACTTGTTTATATAGAAAAGGACAAAGTATCAGCGTTTACTCACCGGGCTTATTTTGGCCCAATTGTTTAGCCCAACTGCCCCAAATGGTTAACATATTTATTTAATGGCTACTCTTTTTTTGTTCCGTTTTCTTTTTTCTTTTAGGACTGTTATAGCATATATTGCATATGAAATGAAACAAGCAAAATACATCCTGCGTTGTCGCGAGGCATAATTTTTTTACGAATCAATTTCAAATGAATATTGAGTGGGAATGTGTCCGTGCGTTGCGGCGGGGCTGACTTGTGGCAGCACATGTATTTTATTTCACTGAACATTTTTTTTAACAATCACGGAATTTGAATGAGTATTTGTCGTTGGGGGAGAAAGTATACGTTATTTATAGAGCGAACGACTTTGAGTATGTATATAAATATAAATATGAATGCGAAATCTGTTTCTAAATACAGTCGTAAATGGCAAAAAAATATAGGTTATTTATATAATTTAAACTTTCACAGAATTGTACGTTTATGGCCCCTGTCGTTTATTTTAAAGTTATAAGGTAGTTTATGGTGTGTTTTGAAAGTTTGTTTTTTTAAATATATATACATTATTAAACTTCAACATTTTTTATAAAATCGTACGTATGTCAGAAGCATTGCAATATTGAGCTCATTTTGCTCGCAATTCAAAGATCTTTCCGCGAGTATTTTTTGATCTGAATGAATCGGTAGATAGGTGCTATATATTTGAGAAATAAAGTTTATTATATAAGAAAGTCCTAAATAGTTAAAAGTTGAGGGTACATTTTGTAAATTTTCTCTTTTTTTCCTATTTATATTAAACTTCAATATTTTTTTATAAATCGTGCGTATGTCAGAAGTATTTCAATATTGGGCTTGTTTTGTTCGCAATTCAGAGATCTTTCCGATGATATTTTTTTATCTGAATGAATCGGTATTGATGTGTCGTTGTGTGGCTGTAATTTATGTTTCAAGTTTTAAATTTATATTTTGTCGACTTTACCTAAAACAACACTTTAACGGGCAGTGTACCCGGTCGATGGGAGTTTTGTGGTAAGTAGGGTGTCGATCACTAAGAGCGAGAAACAATCTTTCAATTTATTAATATTTTGGTTATCTAAACTAAGTTAATTCTATTCTATGTTAAAGCTATGCTAAACCTATGTTAATCATAAATCTAATGGATAATGGGGTTTTCAGCCTGAGAGACTGGCACGGGTTTTGTGGTGACTAAAATCAACTTAAGACACTAAAACACACGCAAGTAAATTGACAGAGGATAAAAGAGCGATCTAGCAAAATATAAGAAAACTGTATTAACCATTATTAATCCAATTAGAATGTTGGTTTGTTTATTTAGTGCAATGATTACTTATCTCGAGGCGACATATCATTCTTAAGACTTAGGCGGTACTTCTTTCTAAGACTTAGATACGAAGAATTCTGTCACAATTAAACGTATCTACATAAAGCATCCTTATTTGCTGATTATAATCTATCTTAGGGATAAAAACAATGGTGATCTTGTTAAACCCTAGCTCATAGAGACTTTACCCACTTACTGCTTAAAGGCAATTCATACACTAGTAGTCCACTAACCAAGTCTTTACCAATTAATTAAGAACGTACTCGTTGATCCCAAGGGTCACCTGCCGGTCCAACTAAGCTCACAATCTAAGGGCAAAGATAGGTTATTATTCGTGATCCTATTGGTCTAGATGTATAAATCACTATATGGAGAGCCATCCCGACATCTAGATTACTTGGTCCGTATCACTAGATCCAGTTGAATGATAGGTCGCATACAAAAGCACGTAAACAAGTATAAACTGATAAACATAAACAAGCAATCAACGATAAATTAAGCAATCGAGATAAACAAACCAAACATTCAGATCTTCATAATAATGGCTAATACCCGAAGGTATTAGCCTTCAAACGTCATAATCAATACAAAAGTAATAATTTAGCCAAGGTAAACTAACCGAGTTAACGAATGATACCAAAAACTGAATGATTACAAGAGTATATGAGATTACAAGTTGTTTCCTATGGAATTAATTACGTTGCAATACCTCTTCTGCTCTTCTTCTTTTTTGAAAATCGACTTTTATGGTTTATGTATCATTAATATGATTTAGCACACTGAAAACCCGTTTTTTGGTTTTGTATTTATAAGGTCTGGAATTGGGTCAATACGGCGTATCGAAAGACTTCGATACGACGTATTGGGGGTTTCTTGAAGTAGGGACCACGTTCGATATCTTTCAGAATATTTTATTACCATAACTTGAATACGGCGTATTGGTCTTCTCTGGATACGGCGTATTGAATCTTGTTCCCTTGTGGTCTTTTGTGAAGTGCAGGCACAGATACGACGTATCTTTCTTGATGGATACGACATATATGTCAGAACAATAATCTTCAAATGTCTTCATTTAAGCTCCAGAATGCGTGACTTTTTATTAATCTTCACCAAGTACTTCATAATTACTGCAATTCTCAAATACAAACGATTAAGTAACAATTATTTGCAATAATTAAAGTAAATGGGTTATTTACATGGGATAAATGATGCTATATAAGTAACGTTATTTGATGTCATCAGGTATATATGTGATATATATTTTATAAATAAAGTTTATTATATAAAAAAATCATAAATAGTTAAAAGTTGAGGGTCCGTTTTGGAACTTTTCTTTTTATATTTGATTTTGGGCCAGTTCTTTCATTGTTGGGCTAAAGATTTCGGCCCGATTCAAAATGCCGTCGTTTTGTATCACAAATATGATATATAGTAATGAGGGACATTTGGAGCTTGGAAGTATCCAATGTTTAATTTCACAGTCCAGCTACATTTAGCAGACACATGGCTGGCAATTGGGCTAAGCGTGTGGGCTTGTGCTTAGGCTCGCGCTTGGGCTATTTTTTTCTTCAGAATGAGCTTTAACATATTTTTATTTGGCCCGTCAAAGATTGACTAAGCCCGTCTTAGCTATTTTTCACGTATATACATAGCAAGTCGTTATTCAATGGGTCACAACAAGTATCAAATAATCGTAAAACGACACAGTACGCAAACACCCCACCACGGAGCGCGGGTTTGCAAACCTCGTTTAAACCAAATAGAGATGCAACATATTCAAAGACCGAAAATGGACATGCCCATATTCCATCTAAAGTGGCTAGAAAACATAACATACAAATGCAAACCTTAACAAACTAGATGTTACTGAAGAACCCATCATACCATCAATCTATATTCACCACAAATCACCATACCATTATTGAGGGCTCCAAGTCATACCGAATAATGAGTTTGGAGGTACGAAGTGTACGTCCATGAGATCGCTGAACCACTTTTACTCTAATAGTGGTAAAGTTGAATTCTAGTCGCTGATAAAATCAAAGTCTACTATTATGTGCGTGACACTGATGAATCCATCTGATGAATGTTCAGCGAGCAATAATCTTTAGTAAGTATGCTCAAGGAACTAAGTCATCAAGGACTAAGCTCATTCAGGGAGCTAACTCATCAAAATGCAAATAAGCTGGATTTAGTCTTATCTGAAAGAGATATTCCTAAAACCCATGCATTAGGGTCAAATAGTTTTTTAGAAAGTGATTACACTATTCCAAATAATATCCGATACCATTGATTATCTTACCCTACTGGTGTGATAAACCCCAACAATCAAAAGAAACTATTTTTTGTAATCAATGGCAGCTACCATGAAGCATATTGCAGCTAACTTCTCTAAACTAGTCAAGTTTAAAGGAATGAATTTCAGGAGATGGCGAAAGAAGATACATTTCTTCTTGACGAGCATGAATGTGGTATATGTTCTGAGCACACTAATTCCAGATGGTGGTGATGATGCTACTGTTGAAAGGATCTAGAAGAAGAGAAAATGGGATAATGATGACTATGGTTGCATAGGTTTAATCCTCAATGGTATGTCTGACACTCTCTTTGACATTTATCAAAATCATGAATATGCTAAAGAACTATGGGATTATTTGGGAACTAAGTATATGGCTAAGGATGCCTTTAGTAAAAAGTTCCTGATTAGTAATGTTAACAATTACAAAATGGTCGATTCAAGACCGGTTATGGAATAATACAACGAGCTCCTTTGTATACTTGGTCAATTTATACAACATAAAATACACATGTATTAGGCTATTCTAGTCTCTTGTGTCATTTTAGCTTACTTTTCATTTTCTAGTTGTTGTCATTATTAGCTTTTTATTATGCTTGCTTTTATGTTTCTTCCCTTATAATGGAATTAACATTTTTTATACTTGTGTCGTGATGATGATGGTTGTTATGCTTATATATATGTGTGTGTGTTGTTGTCATATATATATATTTGCTTGTCTATTAACTTTGTTTTGTAACACACATCCATAGCTCGATTCCTTGGTGCCCCAAACAAGGGGGAGCATACACCATGGAAAACTAGAAGGGGGGGGGGGGGTTGAATAGTTTACCGCTTTTTAATTTAGTATATTATTTGTTTATAAAAACTTAGATTCGATTTTATGTGATCTCAACGTACACAAAATATGAACAGTTTAACTAAGTAAATGAATAATAACAAGATGAACAAGTATGTAAGACAAGAGATAATAGTTAGAAAGATCAAACCACAACACATGAATTTATAGTGGTTCGGTAATGAAGCTCCTCTTCGCCCTACTCTACTCCCCGAGTACCCAACTCGAGAGTTCTCTTTACTATGTCAACAAACTCCCTTTAGGCGGAGAAAACCGTACACAAGTAGCTTACACCAATTTTCGACACTAAGCCAAATGTCGAGTTCTAATCTTAGCTAGAACCAATCTACCACACACTTTGTATTTTGAGGACTAAAATACTAACCGCACTAACACAAGATCACTTCACCTAAGCACTAACATGATCACCCCGATCTAACTATTCTCTCTACGATCACCACGATCTAACTATACTCTCTATGATCACCACGATCTAACTATTACACACAATTACACAAGATGCATAAATGATTTACAAATTATAACATAATCGTAACTACGTTACGAGAACACAAACTAAGCTATAATACTTCGTAACTTGATGTTAGGAAGTATTCTTCTCTTGCACTTGAGGATCTAAGCTTGGATCACTTGAAAATAAATACTTAGAATTAAATGATCAAAGGAATGGAAGTGAATGTAAACTAATTTTAGAACAGAAAGAAAATGTGTGCAAAAGGTGAAAAATCAGTTGGGAACAGTCTGCTATTTATAGGCAAAATTGGGAGCATTTTGGACAGGTCGGCCCCCTTAGCTCCTATGCCGACCCCCTAATCACTAAGGGGGCCGCCCAGAGCCAGACACTCTCTTTTTTGTCTTTTCTAGGGGAGGTGTTTCCTGGATCAAATATATCCGTTTTTAGGTAGAAAATTTGAATTCAAAACATTTATTTTGAATAAAACATTTCTTTTAAATGTGAAAATGTTTTGTATAAGTTATAAAAATGTTTGTAACATTTTATAAAAAATATGAGGATGAATAAAAATTCCTTTGATCATAAAATGCATTAAGCATTTATTTATTCATACCTTTAAGTGATTAAATTTTCGAAATAAAAGTTTATGACTAATTACTTGTTTACGTTTAATTTTACATTGAGCGTTTTTACATTTTATGATTATCAAAATGCAGAGAGGTCAAAAAATATTAATAATATTTTTAGGCATTATTTCTATCAACAATCTCCCCCTTTTTGATGATTACAAAATCTAAACTCATTAAATGTAAAATTATTTTTAAACAAGTATTTAGTGAGTTTTATTTCTATTTCCCCCTTTTTGTAGAATCAAAAAGGTTTCGTCGATGAATACGCGTAAAACCGACGGAATGAATGCTTCCCCTTGATGTGTATTCCCCCCGTTCGAGGGCACCAAGGAATCGAGTTATGGTAACTTTGCTACAAAACCAAGTTAAAGAAACAAGACCAATATTTCTAACATATAACAATGTCATGACAAATATTTAAACATGGTGACAATAAATTTGTATTAGCCAACCATCATAAATATCAACCAATTAAACTCAACTATATATTCATATAGGATACAACTAACTAAGTTACTAATTGCATATTTAAAAACATAGAATAAAAGTCCATTCATTCAACATAAGACTTGTGTGTACCACACAATCATACAACTAGCATGCATTAAAAGGAAATATTATGCTTAAGGCATAATGATACATCATAAATAAAAACTACAAAAGTCCTAATTTTCTTAGAATGTCATAGGACTTGCTTGCAAAAGGCTGGGTTGAAAATTATTTGAGACATAAGTGACTAAACATAAAGTATGTTTAGTTTAGAGAAATTGATGATGGCGGTGGCGAATTTGGTGTTGGTGGTTGTAAAAGCATGTGTTCAATGTAAGAAAACATGTATTGGAGTTCATCTCTCAAAGATGAGAGTACGATTGTGAATGCAACATAAGCATGAATCTCCATGTGCTTCAAGAAGGTTCCATGGAATGGGATGACCAAAGAGAGGTGGTAGAGGTGATGGAGTATTAAATTGAATTTCAAGTGGAGTGATTGGTGAAAGAGTAAGAGTGATGTTCATGGGTTCACTTTCTTGAGTTGGAGGTGGTGGAGGAACTCTCGGAGGAGGAGAAAGTGGTAAGTGCAAGTAGCCATTGGTTTATGGTAATGTGGAAGAGGTTGACGATTTGAGTTTAGAGGCAATAGAGGATGAATAAGGGGTACTTGGTGACGAGACTTGATATTTTGGGGAAGGAATTTTGGTGTCATCATGAGTGAAGTCAATGAATAATTATTTTGGTGGAATTATGTTGATTTTTGGTCTTTTGGAAGGTTTGGAAGTAGAAGCTTTAGTGGATGCCATAGAGGTAATGGTGGTTGATGACAAATGAAGAAGATGATAAATTGGTAGTGAACAATGGTAGGCAATTTATTAAAAGGGAATGGTTTAGAAGTGGTATGAATTTGAGTTAGTTTAAGCATTTCTAAATAATGTTTGTGTTTTCTAGGTAATGATAGCTGAGGCTAAGTAAAAGAGGGTCAAAAAGCAGAAAGAAATAGTAAAACTCATGAGCAGGTAGGCCGGACCCCTTATCTATGGTGTCGCCCCCCTTATTGATAAGGGGACCCCCTTATGAGCTAAGGGGGCCGCCCATCTGATACTTTTCAGATACCCAAATTTTGATTTTTAGCAAAATTTTTGTAAGAAAGGTTGTGTTTGGTGAACAATTTGCAGCAAGTCCTATGTATGTGAATATAGAGATGTGCATGAAAAAACTAAATATACATAAAACAAAGATGCATAATTATGTCAACATAATATTAAGGCATCATGATTAGAGGTCCTAAATAAACTTAAACAAGTTCAAGTTCTTCCAATGAAATCGGGTCATCATCACACAAACAAGTAAACATAAAGAAATTCACATAATAAAGTTTTAAACAAGTCTTTTAACTACGTTATTTTGATCCTACATCTTCATTTCTTCTTCTTTCCAATAACTCATTTTAGTGCTTTTCCAAAAGACTTGAACCCTCCTCTCACTTCCTCATGTATTTGTTGCGTATGATTAAGCAAAGTGGTTTGACGTTCAATAAGGAGACGGTCAGTTTGTTCAGAAGATGTGGGGATGTTGTATGTTTGACGAGTAAGAAGTGAAAGAGAATTAAGATAAGAGTTAGGAGATGGAGTGCTAGCTTGAGAGGTCCCCTTATCGTTATCGTCATCTTCTTGATGAGTTGATGATCCAAAGTGATGAGTGGATGAAGATGAGACAGAGTGACGAGCCTTTGGGATACCACGGTCACTTCGAGGTCTACGAGTTTGTCTTAGATCTAGATGACGCATGACTCGGTCAACGACATTATAAATGCCGTTGTCAAAATGAGGGTAGTGTTTCATGACATATCAAAAGAGACATTTCAAGAACATACCATAAGGAAGGTGGGCTTTTGGAGTGGCCGTAGCACTTTTGATTCGTTTGACAAAGAAATAGGCTAGATTATATTGTTGTTCGGCTAGAATACAATATAATATATGTGAAAGACAAGCCGGGAGGTAGTCCCAGTGGCCTCCAAAACTGAACACATTATCACGAATGAGTTCCTCCCAACGTTTCAAGTCTTCTCTAACTTCCTTAATGAGGACTTGATTAGGCGTAAGAGTGGCGGATTTGTTTTTGATGGTACGATTTTAATCAACATGTTCAAATCTAAGAAATTAATGAATTTCATCGAGAGTAGGAAGATCGGTATAATATGGTCCTTCAGTCTCTTGGAAGAATGCAAGAGAAGAGAGATCCCATTCATTTGTGAAGACGGCTTGACCATTGTATGGAATTTTGAGGATTTGGCCAAATTGTGCGAGTGAGAGAGTGATGAATTCGTTTTGAATTATAAAGGAGATTAGGATGTGACCGGAGTCATCTCTTTGAAGAGTGACTTGACTATAAAAGTCTAGGACAAAACGTGGAACAATTGGCTCATTGACTTCGTAGAGACAATTAAGACGTACATTGGAAAAACAACGATCAATATGATGTGATGTGTAGTAAAGTTGATCTACAACTCTACCTTCGTGAATGCATCGATCTTCGATAGGTTTGTAGAAGTTTGCGATAGTGAGAGAAATGCCGGGTGTTTTGGACACTTTGGGAATGTATGATTTAGTGAGAGGAACATCGCCAACAATTGCTTGAGGCATATTTGTCACCTAAACAAGACAACAACAAAATAAATTAAAAAATATGTATATAATAAAAGAAAGTGAAGTTTAAGACAACACATGTGGAACAAAGATTACTTTGACTCTAAAACTAAAACCTAAAAAGTAATCCAAACGCTCCTTATTTAATTTAACTCAACTTAGAATGTTGAAATATATATATTGAATTATATATTTTGACACCTAGTTTAAGCTCGTTAAGTGTTTCTATGCTTAATAAGTAGTATGAGAATTATTTTGACTCTAGATTTAAATTCTAGGAAATAATCCAAACCCCCCTTTAATAGGGAAAGACTTGACCAAAAGCGTCGAATGATATACATTAAGTTGTATATTTCGACAACTAATATGAGTTCATCATATGTAACTTAACAAAAGTGAAATAATGGTTATTTTGACTCTAGACCATAATTTTAGACGATAATCCAAACGCCCCTTTATTTTAGAGGTTTTACTAAAAGTATCAAAATATATACGAATTATATATCTTGACGACTAATACATGTTTATCATGTGTTTATATACGTAACAAAATGGAGTAATGATCATTTCGACTCTAGACAACGATCATAGGAGATGATTCAAACGCTCCCTTATTTTGTAAAACTTGACTAAATATGTTGAAAAGTGTACATTGTATTATATATATATATATATATATATATATATATATATATATATATGTGTATGTGTGTGTGTGTGTGTGTGTGTGTGTGTTTTGTCAATAGGTAAGAATTCATTTTTGGAATTTTTAAGCCGTTTTTGGCATATATCAACAACGTATGAAAGTGTGTTTTGAAATTTCCTAGTTAAATTTTGTTTTGACATCACATATGTATTTATAAAAATTTCGACCCCAAATTTTTTTGTAAATCATTCCTATTGCAAATTTGAACTTCTATTACTACGAGAATCATAATATTTATGAATTACTAAATCTTAATCATAGGAATATAAAGGACACAAAAACAAATTGAAAGATACTCAATTCTGATTAAGAACAAAATTGGATGAAATCAAAAAAGAAAAGTATGGAAAATCTTACAATATATGTTGTTAATCGAGTTGTTGGTGTTTGACCCTTGCCAAATTGGATCGACTATGTATTTGGAGATTGAATTATGATGGTTTTGTGTGTGTGCGTTCGTCACAGCAGCAGCAGGAGGGGTATGACGAATTTAGTGAGTGTTTGGTTTTGTGTTTAATACTGAAAGAAGGTGTTTGGTGAAAATAAATGGCCGGCCCCCTTAGTGATAAAGGGGCCGCCCTCCATTACACGGCCGGTCCCCTTAGAGCTAAGGGGGCCACCTATCTGACGACCATGAATTCTTGGTTTTTCTATTTTAACTAGTTTTTGTTAGTATACAACTATTAAAA
Organism: Tanacetum coccineum; assembly: GCA_026074375.1. Taxonomy (NCBI): domain Eukaryota; kingdom Viridiplantae; phylum Streptophyta; class Magnoliopsida; order Asterales; family Asteraceae; genus Tanacetum; species Tanacetum coccineum. The sequence continues at coordinate 23,933 of BQNB010001787.1, read as the reverse complement.
TACGACGAAAAATGTTGATCCTACTTGAATAGATCTTGCTTAGCTTGTAAAAGGCTTAGTTGTATTGAATAAATCCAAGACAACTATAGTAGAAACTTTGATTGAATATATCAAAGACTATGCGGAATCTAGTCTATGATACCAAGAAGAATAAACAATGAAACAGTAATAAGTAAGATTGTATAATACCAAACTTTAAGCCTCAATATATTAATACGAACACTCTTGATAGTGTTAGGGTTATACAAAACCTTGAAGCTATAAACGAGTGTATGTAAAGATGATAGATATCTAAACTAATGCCTTAGGGTCTCCTTTTATACACCAAGTGTTAATAATCTCATAACACTTTTACTTCACCATGGTAACAAGAAAATAAGATGATAAGAATTGTAGAGAGAGAAACTAGAGAGAGAAAGTAGGAAGAAAATAAAGAGAGGTTGATTAAACTTGCAAAGTTACAAATGAGACCAACACTTTCTCCATCCTTGGAGAGGGATATTTATAGTTAAGACTAAAAGGCTTGCATGCCTTTAGTAATTCTATAGGCCGGGCTCGAGTTTGCTTGGGCTTTCGCCCAATACACGTGACCGATTAGATTACAAATAAGAGCCCGTTTACCCGTCTAGCCTATTACAACGTATATTAACTTAGTGACTGAGACCTAATATAATTATAAACGAACTTCCATTGTTCGACTCAATATTTTGAGGCTAACAATCTCCCCCGAAGTGAGTTCATTGTGACACTCCTTCGTGAGATCAATGAGATTGCTTTTGTCGTTAAGCTCTTGTGATCTTTATCTC